>CP139509.1:331496306-331553806 GCA_021014915.2 Artemisia tridentata subsp. tridentata
AAAGTCAACCGAGGTCCTCCATCTATCAGAAGTTGTCAAATTGAGCCCTTGGATTATCTTTTAAAATATGGCAGTATTGGTCCCTGAGATTTCAAGATATATACATTTTGTCCTTATGATTTTAAATACCAAATCTTAAATAAACACAAACCGAATCCGGATTTAACAAAACAATTCACCACCCTAACCCATCTAATCTAAATACCCAGCCCACATTAAAACATAACCCAAGCCCACAATCCCATTAAACAATAACCGGCCCAACCTTTAGTAATTCTTTACCCGATCCAAACCCCACTTAAGCCCGGTCAAAGCTTTTTAGCTAAAAAATTCGGTCAATAGAGTCAACAACAAAAGAAATAATCACACACTCACCCTATTATCTCTTTCACAAAAACACGCGCCCCCTTTCTTCACTAACCCAGAAAATTTACTATTCACCCAAGCCTTAAACCTTTAACCGTACGAATTTACGGCAATTAAGGGTAGAATAGACAATGATTGG
The DNA here is from genome assembly GCA_021014915.2 of Artemisia tridentata subsp. tridentata. Lineage (NCBI taxonomy): Eukaryota > Viridiplantae > Streptophyta > Magnoliopsida > Asterales > Asteraceae > Artemisia > Artemisia tridentata. The sequence goes on from CP139509.1 coordinate 331,496,812, forward strand.
TTCATCTAGAAGCCTCTGACAGAAGGAATGACACGTGGGAGCTAATGATTGGACAAACCACCTCACAATACTTGATCCGAAGGCTGAGATTTATGGAGTGATGACCAAGGGATGATTGGACGGATGAGACTGATTCAAAGAAGCACATGAGCACTCGGATCGATGACTTGGCATCCACCTCCTCTCGGCTATAAAAAGGGACTCATCACTCACGGATGAATGGTTAGCTAGGTGTAGGAGTAGGAGTAGATTAGTGGTAGTTTAATGGTTTTTAGTATAATTTTAGCTTATTGTATTTCTGATTTCGAAGTTGTATTCAGTTTTAAATTTTTAATAAAAGTTTCATTTTAAATTCCTTGCAATTTATTTTCCAGCAATTTAACTTTCCAAATCTGTTCAGCTTTTATTTAATGTTCTTAAGCTCATCTAAGCTCAACAATAGCTTATGGTGAGTGTTTGTTAGTTTATTTACTGCTTAGAATTGTGCAATAATCTATGGTCAACTAAAGTCAACGGGATCAGAACTTGGTGATGATGGTGGAATTTGGTGTTTTCAGTGGTGGTTAAGGGTAGTTTTAGAGTGGATAGAGCCTATCAAAGATAGGCTTGGCTGAGTTTGAAAGTATTCCTTATTTCAGTTAGGGTCTAAAGTCGTAAGTTTACTCATTACAATTTGCATATGAATTATTTCTTTCTGCTTGTTTGCTGTTACATTTCTACTTAGTATAGTCATTTTAATGCTTATTTGATCTTGGATAGTTTAAGTCAGAAGTAGCATAACAAGTGTAGGTAGATTTAGTCAAAGTTAATTTGGTATGTGCTTAAACATTGCTTGAATGTTGTCATGTTCATGAGATCATTTGGTTGATCAGATGTGTTTGGAATTGCTTGGATCTTTGTTTGTGAGTAATTCATAGTATGAAATTTATCTGTGTTCATTTACAAGCTTTGCCATCATCATTTGCTAGACCTAATCTGTCATTAGAAATCGTTTCATCATAGTTGTTCATAAATACTTGCACTGTCCTAAGTTTTTGGTACCTGAATTTGATCAAAATTGAATTAGTAATTGATAGATTGGCATAGGGCTTTTTGGTTTTTAGTAATCTCAGTAGTGTAGGCTTGCTAAAACAGCTTTTAGATTCCAATTTGGAGCTTATTTGAGTGTTTTATTCAATCTGAAAGAAGGGTGTTTAGAGTTGAATTTCATGTTATAATATCTACTGCACGACTGCTTATTTAAAATAGTTTCTGGAAATTGCAATTTCAGTCCCTCTAGTTTCTGTACTATTAGTTTTAGTGTTCAATTAGTTTCCAACAATGAAGATTTAGCCCTTTAACTTTTCATTTCACCTTTTAAGTCTTTTTGCATTAAAATATAGAAATAGTTTTTAGTTTCTGGTTTGACACTTTTGGTCCTCCTCGTTTCTGTGTAGTTTAAACTTAGCTTGTAACTTTTTAGTAGTTTTAAATAAGTTTCCGAAATTGCAAATTCAGTCCCTATTCTTTTGTTTGCATCTTTAGTCCTTGTTAACTTTTATAATAGTTAAGCAAATTGCATTTTTAGTCCCTTAGCTTGTAATCTTTGCATATTTAGTCCTTGCATTCCACTACTAGTTTTATAAATCTCGGGATTAGCCCGGGATTTGCATTATTTGAATTTTCTTTGTGTGCATTTATTTTAATAGCGAAGATTGCTTTTAATTTTCATATTCTAGTTTAAACAACACCAGAAAAAATAATCTTTCACATCACTTATTCACTTCACAAATTCACGACTCCGATTCGACAAATTCGCCGTCAAACCTTCGTTGGGAGAACGACCCGGGGAAATTGTTTTCGTTACGATTTCTTTGGATTCAAAAATAAAAATAAATAAAATAAACACATCAGTGAGATTCTTAACAGCTTAACCTAGGACCTCCTTTTATAGGCACAAGGAGTCCTTTACAAGATAACTACAAATATACAATATTCGTATCATTCTAAACATATAAGATATACACTAAATATCTTCTATACTTATCACATTACACGTCTTCATCTCTGGCAGTACCATCTTCATCAGCAGTCTTCTGGCAGTACTAACTTTTACACTATCAGTACTAACTCAGTTAGTACTTTTAGTTATTGTGGGAAACTAGAAGGGGGGTTGAATAGTTTACCGGTTAAAAAATCCTTTTAAAAATCTTGTTTTAAAAGTTGGTTATTGGAAACTTTGATTCGAACTCTATATGTAATCAATCAACACCAATATGAACTACAAACTAAACTAACAAATATAAAGTAATGAAAGTAAAGAGTAGAGTTGGAAAGATCAAACCGAGACAAAGGATTTATAGTGGTTCGGATACAAAGCTCTTCTTCGCCCTACTCCACTCCCCGAGTACCACACTCGAGAGTTTCAAACACTATATCAACAACCTCCCTTCAGGCGGAGAAAAACCGTACACGTCGCTTATCCTATTACCGACACTAAGCTAGATGTCGAGTGCTAATCTTAGCTAGCACCAATCTACCAAGGTCCACGTGACCAAACACTCAAGCCCAATGGCTTCAAGAGATCACCAAGATCTCAACACGATCACAATGATCGACACTCACTTCACTCTACTCAACTAACACTAATCTATCGACCCTTGATCTTCTTGATCAATCACACAAACCCAATGGCTATAAGAGATGTTCACTATCTCTATAGATCACACTTGATCTTCACTCTCACTCACAAAAGAAAGATAATCTTGATGTATGCTAAGATACAATCAAGGATGTAACAAGTGTTACAAAAACCTAACAACTATAACTCTTGTATCTTCTTGAATACTTGAGTTCTTCTCTTGCTAATGAAGAGGGATGACAACACCTTGTATCTACTTGGATACTTGTGTTCTTCTCTTGCTAATGAAGAGGGATGATAACACCTTGTATCTACTTGGATACTTGTGTTCTTCTCTTCCTAGTGAAGAGGTATGAAGAGGATCACTTGAGGGATGATTGGATCACTCTTGAAACAAAGAAAAACTAATCTAAAGAAGTGAAAGGTTTGAGAGGATTAAGCAAAGGGATTTTTCTGTGTGTGAAGGGTGTCTAAAACTGTGAAAGGGGTTGGTATTTATAGGCAAAGAAAATCTGAACGTTACAGAAAAAATGGTACGGACGGCTCCGTTAAATACCCCACGGCTCCGTTAAATTTAATGGTACCGTGGAGCCGTGGTAGACTAGGACGCTCCAAATTTTGTCTTTTCTGGTGAAAACTTATTTGGGGAAGGTTGGAGCTGATTTTGGGGGGAAAATAGCTGTTGTGATTTTCAAACTTATTTTTCCATTAAAACATTTCTTAATATTTCAAAAATAATTTGTCATGTGTATTTTTGAAAAAATGTTTTATCCCATTTAAAATGTGAATTTTCAAAGCATAAATTCACTTCTTTGATCACTAGTACAAGTTGTAACTTTGTTCAAGAGTGATTTGCGTAGAAACGGGATCATCCGATTAAAGACTTGTTTACGTTGATTTTAACATATCGTGATTTCACATTTTGTCATCCTCAAAACGTGAAGTAATCGAAAGATATAAATAATTTTTTTAGAACATTATTTGCATCAACAATCTCCCCCTTTTTGATGATGACAAAATATAAACTCATGTTAGGTTAAAATTAGCTTTTAACAAGTTTTTAATGAGTTTACTCCCATTTCTCCCCCTTTTTGTCTAATCAAAAAGGTGACGAAGGCTCCCCCTTGATGTGTACTCCCTCTCATTTGGAGAACACAAAGGAATTGAGCAATGGTTCGTGCTACAAAACAAGGTTAGACGACAAGTATACAATATCTAACAAGTAGCACATTTGACAAATATCCAACCACAAAAAAATATGGCTATGTAGCCAAAATGAAAAGCCCAATTCATAAATATGAAATAAATATCATACATAAGTATGACTACAATAGGAAAGCAAATTAAACTAACAAGAAGACACATAAACATCTAAAGTAACATGAGGCTTCTAGATTTGCTTCCAACTTCAAATGGTTTTTAATCATTTATTGAGAGGGACTAAACATAACCATGTTTAGTTTGGGCTATTGGGTGGTGGAGGTGGTGGAAGGATGATGGGTCCTATGGGTAGTGTGAGAAGGTGTTCTAGGTATGAAAACCTAAAGCTAAGCTCATCTCTAAGGTTCATGATGAGCTCAAAGTTGTGATGGCAACAAGCACAACTTAAGGTGTGTGTGTGTAGGGGATAAAGGATGGGATAACCCATTAAGTGTTGAGGTGATGGTGATATGGATGGTGATGATGTGTTGCTCCCAAATGGAGTTATTGGTGATAAGGTGAGGGTGAGAGCAAGAGGTTGTGGTGATGGTGAAAGTGATGAGGGTGTTGTGTTAGTTCCCAATTCAAGGGAAGTTGATGGTGATGAGTTGAGTGTTAAGGTTAAAGGGTGAATGGGACTAGGTTGAGATGAGTGTGTGTTGGTTCTTGTTGTGGAGGATGAGGATGTGGGTTTGTTAGAGGTTGCCTTGGATGGAGCTAGGGGTGTAGTGAAGGAAGATGATGATTTGGTAGAGGTCATGGGTGTGTGGGTTTCATCTTCATCATCTAAGGTGAGATCAATGAAGGCAATGTCATTGGTGATAGGTTTAGTTGATGATTGAGGTGTGTCAATACTCTTGATCCATTGATCAACTAGAGTGGTTTGATTTGTTGGTTTGATGTTGAATCTAGGTTTCTTGAACACTCTTGATCCCATGATGGTTGTATGGTGAGTGTGAAGGTGTAAGGATGGGTGTAAGGATGGTAATGCATGATGTTAGCTTAAATAGCCAAATCATCAGCATGCAAGGTTGAAAAGGATGTTGAATTTGGGGATTTGGGTGCATGGGAATCAGGTTTTGTTTGCAGTTTTTCAGGAAAAGAAAGTCAAAAAGTGAAAGATAATTGTTAAATTCGTCTTCCAGAGGCACGGTACCATTAAAGGTACGACGGCACCACTAAATTTAGTGGAGCCGTGGCCTATTTAATGGAGCCGTGGGCTCTTTTGACCTTCTTTCTAGGTCTGCAGGTTTTAGGCAGCCTAAATGGGGAAATTTCTGGGGAATCCATTGGCTGCAAATCTCAAAGCCTCAAATCACTAAACACATAGAATTCCTAAAGCTAGTTTCAACTAGCAACTAACATGATCATGTGATCATCTATGTATTTAGGTAACTATTAAGCATGCATGAATCCAAGCATTTTTAACATCTAGTGCATGTAATAAAATAAGCTAACATGCATGAGTTAGGCAAGATAAACCAACATGAGGATTAATTAACAAGAGAATTAACCATGTTCAAGTGTTAAAATGTTAAAAGGGAACATTCCAAGCAAGTTAATGCCATGACTTTATTTATAATAGCTTAATAATACTTAAGTTAATAGTACTACTTAAGCTAATCCTAACTAGTCTCGTTTCTTCCCCAACTTTTTAATCTTGTTCCCAAGCCCTTTGATCGCCTTGCCGATGGACTTGAATCCCCCGATAGTTTTCTCATGCATCTCCACTTGTCTATTGTACATTGTGGTTTGCCTTCTCATCACGTGGGATAGGTTGACCATCCCATTTTCGAGGTCGGTTGTTCGTCGAAATGATGAGGTGTCAAGGTTGTCAAAGAAGGTGTCGGGAGAGGGAGTATTAGGACGAGACGTTCCTTCTTCGTTCACCTCATCATCATCCTCATCCATGGGTTGAGAGGACGAACTGTGACCGAATGAGGAGGAAGAATGGGGAATATCGGAAGTGGATTTACGACCATGTTTGGACCCTTTGTCCTTACATTGCTTTGTGCGACGTCGTGGTCCACCAAGAGGTTTCATAACCGGATTGACTAGGACATAGTCGACATCATTGAGAGATGGGTAGGTTTGTATAACCCACCTGAATAAACGAGTAAGCAACATGCCATATGGCATGAGCTCATCAGAACGACGATGAATATTGGCCATCCGTTTAACCATGTAGTATGCGAGGTTGTAAGGTTCCTCGATACTAAGACAGTAGAGCATGTGGGCAAGACTTGCCGGAACGTGATCACGGTTGCCTGCAAGGCTTAACGCGTTCTCACGCAGAAGAAGTTCCTAATTTCTAATATCGGGACGGAGCTCTTTGAGGTATATTTTGTTTGGGTCGAGGTAGACAATGGAACCATCACGTTTTTGATACGTGTTGGTGACTCGAGGGATTTGGATTACTTGTTTAATTACTTCAATGTCGGGAACTTCGGTACAATAAGCACCTTCGTTCTCAAGATTGTAGTAAAGAGACTCTAGAGAATGGTCTTTAGTGAATGCACACTGACCATATGAGGGAATACCGAGAATGTGACCAATCTCGGTGACAGACAAGATGATATTTTGGTGTCGAATCCAAAAATCAAGGAAGACGTTTCCGTCAAGATCAGTGTAGGTACGGACACGACTATAAAACTCGAGAATAAAACTAGGGCAGACTTGATCGTTTATTTTGTATAAACAATCGAACTCGATAGAAGGGAAACAGGCACTGATGTTGTCTGTCGTGACATAGAGTGCATCGACTACACGCCCTTCGTGTATGTATCGATTTTGGACTTTTGCGAAATAAGCTCTTTGCTCATCAGGAATGTTTAGATTTTCAAGAGTACTAAGAATGTATTGTTTGGTATCTTGATAATCATTTCGAGGCATTGTTGTCTACAAAAAAAATAATTTTTGTATATGTTAGTTCGTTGCATTTTAATGATTACACTTCTAGTGTGTGTGCCTAAATGCAAGCAATGTGGAGGTGCGGCAATCTCGACTCTAAAACTATCCTAATGAGATTACCCAAACGCTCCTAACTTCACTTTTGCTCAATCAAATATGTCGAACAATACATATCAATTATGTTCTTCGACCCATATTTGAGAGTTCATGTATGCATGCAAAAACGTTTTTAATTTGCATTAACAATGCATGAAGAAGGTTTCATGATCCTAGACTTGTGAAGTTTTTTGAAAAATGATCGAATTGGGGTGTTTGGCAAACGCCTCAACATGGCGCCAAGAGCTTTCAGTTTGAAAAGCTTTAATGCAGAACGTTCCTAATCCAATTTTAGTAATCCTAAACATGATTCCGTTACAAATAATCAATCATAATCCGAATTTAGTGATTAATTTCGGATTAGGTTTTGCAACATAAATGGGTTTTTGGAAATCCTAGGTATAGGGAATCATGTGAAGGCTACATTGTCTAATCCTAGTCTTAATTTCACAAGGGTTTAACTAATTTTGAAAATCCCCAATTCGGATTTATACTCAAGAACAAACCCTAGACTCAAATTAAATGAAATTAAGAGTGATTTACTTACAATTAGTGATGTTGTGATTAGGATTTGTTGATTCCAATGCCTCAATCTTGATTTGCAAGAGTTTAGTTGAATTAAGGTGTTATGGTTCGGTTTTGACAGCAAGTGAAAGTGTTTTTGGGTGTGTTAGGAAAGTCTGTGCAGAAGAAAGGGAAATGGGCGCGTTTTTCAGATGCACGGCTCCACGGTTCCATTAAACATTAATGGAGCCGTGGCTCTTTAATGGAGCCGTATATCTGATGGTCCAATTTGTTTTTCCGTTTTGACTTTTGGCTGATTAATCTTACTTATTTAGCAAGACTTTTTGACACGAGGAAAGAGTTTATACCTAATAAACTTTTTGACGAAAGAAGATTAGACGGGATGACAAGGAATGACCTTGGTGTTTCCAAGGAAATTGACTAAGTTGTCATTGGATGAGGATTTACTTCTAGTATTTCCCGTGAAATAAATAGAAGTTGTGAGTTGAGTTTTGGAGGATGACTATAATATTTCCCATGAAATATTTAATTAGTCAGAATACGAGACGCGAGGAATGACTTAATATTTCCCGTGAAATACTCAAGAAGTCATGTGACGAGTTGTGAGGGAATGACTTAGAACTTCTAGAGGAATTTCTAAAAGTCATGAGATGAGTTAGATAGATGACTTAAGAAGTCATGGGTGATTCATGGAGAATGACTTCAATATTTCCCGTGAAATATTTGAGGAGTCATAGAAGGAATAAAACGTACATAAGATATGACGCGAGAGATGACTTTAATATTTCCAGTGAAATATCGAAATAGTCATAAGCGGGATGAGAGGAATGACTTAAGAGTCATGAGGCGATGTGAGTGGAATGACAAATGAGTCATGAAACAAGACGTGAGAAATGACGTTAATATTTCAAGTGAATTATTAAGAGGTCATGAGGAGAGAGGTGGATGATGACTTTAATAATTCGAAAGAATTATCTAAATAGTCATGAGTGGGGTGACGAGAACGTATTGGTTGGTGAATTGACAATGTTGTCATTCAAGAGACGGAGGAGATGACGTACTTCGACAAGCTTCGTTCATGAGCAAACTACAGGGTTCCCGGTCAAGTCTAATGGCATCTTGACTGCTACTCTTCATAGGAGGTTGTCTCACCTATAGTGTTTGTTGTCATGCCTTTCCGGTGCTTACGTACTCGGCTTCGGTCGTGGTGACAATAAGAGTAGTTTGTTTCTTGGGGAACCAAGATATTTGTTAATCAACCTATGAAGGTACAAACATTACTCTTTATGTTACAATCCACACTAACTCTCACATTATCAGAGTTGGTATAGAAACATTTTCTACATCAATCTCCTCAAGATATCGTAATCTCAAGTGTGTAGTATCTTTAATGTATGGTATGATACATTAAACACTTTGATGTAAGAAGTTTTGGGACACTTCTTACAAGTGGGCACAAAGCCAACACTATTCATGATAATGGACCTACTTGCCGTTAGGTAAACTACTTTACCTATTATGCCCTTAACCTAGTTATATCCACGCACTCACCTTCTTCGTCTCTTGTGAGTTTCGTTTTTGCGGATATGGGCGTCAGTGTCAATAAAGACAATTACTTAAACTATGTATCTCATACATATAGTATAAATAAGTTTAAAGGGATACTTAGTTTAGGCAAGATTACTTATGTGCAAGGAAGAAAACTTGATTCACTCATCAATGCTTAATTTAAACTTGTCACGCATGATCTTCAGGCGATCATCGAACATTTCTGGACAAGTTGAGTTTGACATGATGAGATGTGAATAAAGTTTCTGTGTTATAGTGCCTACCATGTTAGATTCTAACTACACTATTTCATGCCAAACATTACTACTAACAAAGGGTGTTTTAAGAAAGCGTACCTGTGCCTGAGGTGTTGCTCTTAAAACTAGAGGATAAGACTACCTTTGTTGAATGTTGAGCATATAAGACACGACTTGACTTTTGCGTCACCAGACTTGTTTGATAATACATCATACTCCTTTTGTTAGACTCCGAAATTTATTTACACTCATGTTTTCCTAGCAAAACAAAAGTTCAAACATCTGGTCCCCAATATCTCATGGGTCCAAAGTTGTTAGAGTCAAACATCCTATGCATTTGTTGCATTAGTTTAGGATGTGAGAATGGAGGACACATTTCCCATGGTAAGTAACCTTTTGGTGGACGATCATTCCAAGTTACGGGAAAGTTACTTGGATGATTTTGTCTTCTAAAGTTACCTCTCAGTAGAGGAGTTCTAGACCGAGTTTGGGAGAGTTCACCTTTCTAGGCGGAGGAGTAGTCGACCTTGTGTCACGCTTTACAAATCCATGTTCGGGAGATGACAATGGTTTGTAAGAGCTTTTGACCTCCCCTTTACTAGGTGTAGACACTCTAGAACTATTTTTAACTATGTGACTCGGTTTAGGACTTAGACTATTTTTCAAAATTGACCCAGTTTCGTCTTCAGCACCAGACGGTACCACGGTACCACTAAATTTAGTGGTGCCGTCTGTACCTTTAGTGGTGCCGTCCCCTTCAGACTTAGACGTTTCAGGCATTACAAATTTAACTTGTTTGGTACCACTTGTAGAAGCCTGATTTGGGTCAAAACCTAAACCCACACGGTCATGTTCACTATATCTAATGTTTTCAAGTATATCATTAAGTGTTTTAGTTCCTTCATCAAACATAATGATTCTTAAAGCATTTTCTTTAAGTTTTTCATTTTCTACTTGAAGACTTATACATGACCCGCATCCTAAGTCTACTTCCTTGTTTTTCTCAAGTCTTTTGACTTGATCTTTTAGTTCTAGGACTTGTAGTTCTAGTTCTTGTAGTTTTAATTTAAGTTTTGTGTTTCTACCTAAGATCTTAGTACTAACTACACATAGTTTGTTGTATTCGTCATGCAATTCACTATCATCTATTGACGAATTATTATCACTATAATAAGAAGAGTCGGAATGTACCTCATTAGAAGCCTGAGCCATTAGGCACTTTTCATCGTTAGGCTTCTTCTCTTCTTCTTCACCGCTATCACTCCAAGAACCTCCTACAAAGGCTCTTTGGTTGTTGGATTTTGGTGGCTTAGGACATTCACCTATGAAGTGATTAGGATCTCCGCATCTATAGCATTTCCTATCACTTGTCCCTTTTCTTTCATCATGATTTCTTTGGGATGACCTCTTCTCATCGCGAGGTTGTCTAGGAAATCTACCTTTCCTCCTAAAGAACTTTCTAAAGTTCCTAACGGCTAGTGCGTACTCTTCATCTTCACTACCGGAACTTGAACATTCCTCATCACTGGACTCCTTCTTGGCTTTTAATGCTAGAGATCTAACTCTCTCACTTTTTCCTTTGACAATGTCGGAGTCCTTCTTGATGATCATCTCGTGAACTTTCAAATTTCCTATAAGTTCATCGAGTGACAATGCTGCCAAGTCCTTTGACTCTTCTATGGCGGTGACCTTTGCTCTCCATTTAGGATGTAGAGCTCTAAGAAACTTCCTGACATAGTTCTTACTAGAATAACCTTCATCAAGAGCTTGAAGACTAGTGATAATAGTATTAAATCTAGCAAAAGCATTATCTATTGACTCATCCTCCAAAATGGAGAATTGTTCATATTGTTGAACAAGAAGATCTATCTTGTTCTCTTTGACTTGGTTATTACCTTGGTGAGTGACTAACAAAGTTTTCCAAATATCTTTTGCCGTATTACACATGAAAATTCTTTCGAATTCCTTTTTAGGCAAAGCATTATAAATCATCATTTTAGCCTCATTATTTTTGGCTAATTTCCTTTTAAGTTCATCACTTTGTTTATCATAAGAAACTATTTCATCCTTTTTAGTTTCCGGATTTATTTGAATAGGTTTAAAGTTACCCTCGGTAATAACATGCCAGAGATCAATGTCTTTTGATTTCACATACGTTTCGAATCTTGTTTTCCAATATATAAAACAATCGGTTTTGAAAAGTGGTGGTCTTTGCATAGATTGCCCTTCTAGATATTTGTCGGAATCCATTGATCGATTCAAGCTTTAAAATACAATATACTTTAAAAACTTGACTGACGTGGCTTCTGATACCAATTGTGGGAAATTAGAAGGGGGTTGAATAGTTTACCGGTTAAAAAATCCTTTTAAATATCTTGTTTTAAAAGTTGGTTATTGGAAACTTTGATTCGAACTCTATATGTAATCAATCAACACCAATATGAACTACACACTAAACTAACAAATATAAAGTAATGAAAGTAAAGAGTAGAGTTGGAAAGATCAAACCGAGACAAAGGATTTATAGTGGTTCGGCTACAAAGCTCTTCTTCGCCCTACTCCACTCCCCGAGTACCACACTCGAGAGTTTCAAACACTATATCAACAACCTCCCTTCAGGTGGAGAAAAACCGTACACGTCGCTTATCCAATTACTGACACTAAGCTAGATGTCGAGTGCTAATCTTAGCTAGCACCAATCTACCAAGGTCCACGTGACCAAACACTCAAGCCCAATGGCTTCAAGAGATCACCAAGATCTCAACATGATCACAATGATCAACACTCACTTCACTCTACTCAACTAACACTAATCTATCGACCCTTGATCTTCTTGATCAATCACATAAACCCAATGGCTATAAGAGATGTTCACTATCTCTATAGATCACACTTGATCTTCACTCTCACTCACAAAAGAAAGATAATCTTGATGTATGCTAAGATACAATCAAGGATGTAACAAGTGTTACAAAAACCTAACAACTATAACTCTTGTATCTTCTTGAATACTTGAGTTCTTCTCTTGCTAATGAAAAGGGATGACAACACCTTGTATCTACTTGGATACTTGTGTTCTTCTCTTGCTATTGAAGAGGGATGACAACACCTTGTATCTACTTGGATACTTGTGTTCTTCTCTTCCTAGTGAAGAGGTATGAAGAGGATCACTTGAGGGATGATTGGATCACTCTTGAAACAAAGAAAAACTAATCTAAAGAAGTGAAAGGTTTGAGAGGATTAAGCAAAGGGATTTTTCTGTGTGTGAAGGGTGCTTAAAACTGTGAAAGGGGTTGGTATTTATAGGCAAAGAAAATCTGAACGTTACAGAAAAATGGTACGGACGGCTCCTTTAAATAACCCACGGCTCCGTTAAATTTAACGGTACCTTGGAGCCGTAGTAGACTAGGACGCTCCAAATTTTGTCTTTTCTGGTGAAAACTTATTTGGGGAAGGTTGGAGCTGATTTTGGGGGGAAAAATAGCTGTTGTGATTTTCAAACTTATTTTTCCATTAAAACATTTCTTAATATTTCAAAAATAATTTGTCATGTGTATTTTTGAAAAAATGTTTTGTCCCATTTAAAATGTGAATTTTCAAAGCATAAATTGACTTCTTTGATCACTAGTACAAGTTGTAACTTTGTTCAAGAGTGATTTGCGTAGAAACGGGATCTTCCGATTAAAGACTTGTTTACGTTGATTTTTAACGTATCGTGATTTCACATTTTGTCATCCTCAAAACGTGAAGTAATCGAAAGATATAAATAACGTTTTTAGAACATTATTTGCATCATTTAGTACTGTTAGTTATAATCTTCAGCAGTACAAACTTTAGCTTGACAGTACTAAGTGTGCAGTTATTTAATTCCCAACAGTTACGTCGTAACTTCTTAGACCACGAAAATCTTCTAAGTCATGGAGATATATATACGGCGTAACTTACGTAGGAGTTACACCGTAACCTTGGTCAGCATTGACTTGGGTCTTCTAGTGTAAATCTTTGTTACGACGTAAGTAGAGAGTGGATTTACGCCGTAACTCTTGTCCGGTCAGCATACTCTTGTGTATTTTCATTAATAACCTTCCAAATCCGCGTCTCTTCGTTCCAATGCTCATTATTAACCTGAAAATGAAATATAAACAAATAAGAGTATATATTCCAATAAAATGACACAAATGATGAGCATATTAGGGGGAAATTGGCACTAAAATATCAGGACTATTTGATGTTATCAAATATCCCCCCACTTGAACTCTACTTACCCTCAAGTAGACCTTATTAGATTCATTCTTAAAAAGATATCTCCCAAAAGACTTGGAAAATATGAGTTTAAAAACTTCCTATGCTAGAATTTATCAAAGCCGAACACCTCACGAAATGGGAACAAAACACTTATACTCTCTCTAATCTAAGTGTCAATTTCGTGGTGGTCACTCATTGCACGGTTGTAGCATGTATTTTATCATAGGCTTGGTAGTTACACAAATCTCCACCACTGGAGCTAAGGTCAATACAATCCTTAAAGGCAACATTGGTTGATAAATTTATAAGGCTATGGGTGAATTGTCATTACTAGCATACTATGGCGAAGGCGACAAAGACCATCAATACATGACCAAATCCATGGCCAAGACATCAATGACTGCTCACTTCCTCACCTAAGTATGTTTCATGACTAAAGGGTAGGATAAGACATGGGATGCACATAAATGGTGAAAATTAAAAATAAACAAGCAAATAGTCTTAGCCTATGACCGAGTTGTCACCGCCCAACATCCATCCAAGGTCCAAGCTTTAAGACGAGAAAACCAGATCATTATGTAACAAGTTAGTGTGCCAATGTAGATATCATATGGCAAGGTGCACACTAACTTGGTCTTCAACAACTAGTTGATGTAGATAAGCCACCAACTCTAATCTTTAATTCCAACACTAAGGAGTAGTGCTAATGATACTTGCACCATCCTTTATACAACAAATAAATAAAACTACTACTCCCTCCGTCCCAAATTTATTGTCCTCTTTTGACTTTTTAAAATCTTTCTTTATCAACTTTAATCTTTAATATTTTTGTTTGTGTTATACAATAATTGATGAAAATTATATCAATGAAAAATACATTTTAAAATCAATCCATTCATATATTTTACAACAACTATTATATAACAAAAATGAAAATATTTAAAATTAAAGTTGAAAAAGTAAGACTTCAAAAAGTCAAAAAAGGACAATTATTTTGGGACGGAAGGAGTATATATATATATATATTTTTCATAATTATATACAAATAAAACATCCCCCCACTTGAGATGAATCATACATGAGGAATATGGGGGGAGGGGGGGAGTCACCAATGATCTTCAAAAATATATCTTCAATGTATGCGTGATTCCCGAATCTCTCTACCCAAACCTCAACTAAGAGTACACGGTAGGCTAAGGCGAATAGGTGTAACGAAACAATACATTATATGGGTGAAGAAACGAAAAGAATGGCTCAAAAGGGTGTAACTAAGGGTATCTTGCACTAAAGGTGAGTGCAACAAAGGGGTTTAACACGGGGGTTGAAAAGTCGAGGTGACTAATCGATAAACACACACAATTAAACACATATAGGCTATTTGGTGTAATTCCTAAACATTGCCTTCTCAAAATGTCTCTTCCAAATGTATCAAGCTAACTTGACACACTACTCGTCTATGGTCTCAAAATGATGTAAAAGCCAAGTTCTAAAGTTTACAAACTACCGGCACACTTAATATTTGGTGGATTTGAGTAATATGGGGAAATGGAAAGGTTAAATCTCACCAAGGAAATCAAAGGGTATAGTTTCCTCGACTAAGGTCTATTCTAGTTAGGTTAAGAAAAACATGTCAAAAGTTTAAAAATGGCATAATTTTTCAAAATAAACTAGAAAAATGGGCAAATAAAATTCAAGTTATAATTCTACTCCCGTCCCCCCATTTGAAATGTATAAAGTCCCTTTTTTACGCAAATAAGCAACAATAGGAGAAAAGTAGAATTAGAACGAGAACTCCCCTGAAATTTGCTCTTGAAAATGAAAGAAGGATCATGTTTGAGAAAACGTGCCTTCGCTTCGCCTAATGAGCAAAATTTAAATCCCTGAAATCACGTCACTACCCATAAGCATAAATCTAAAAATAAAAAGAAAATAAAAATAAAATCCTAACTCACTTTCGTAGGAATCACGGTTGCATTTAGCGTATGCAACAAGCCTTTTAAACCACTCGGTGTCCCGAGTGAACGAGTGAAGTCTCGTAAGGGTTTACAGGGAACACACCCACAAAGTTCATTTAAAAACTAATACAAGGTTTAAGTATGTATGTTATTTTAAAAATTAAAAATTTTCTGGTACAAGAGAAAGTTACAGCGTAAACTCATGGATTGAGTTACGCCGTAAGTAATGACACCTGACAATAGTGCAGATATCTGACGATGGTTATGGCGTAACCATAGCAGCAAGTTACGCCGTAGAAACTCTCTAAGGTGAATTCCAGGAGTGAAAGACTCCATGGTGCGTTTCCAAGCCATCCTTCTTTCTCTAATACCTGCAAAAAGTCATAACAAAACAAACCTAATCATTCTACACTAATAAATAGGAAAAAGAAAGGGATAATTCGGGTTGTCTCCCGAAAAAGCACTTTTTTTTTATTTACGAGTCTTTAAGTTAGACTCAAGGCCATGACTCTTCAAGGTTTCTCACGGAATCGCCCATCCGTATCCATTTCCAGTTGCGTTCCTTTCCATGTAGTCAATGACCCCAAAGCTAAAAAGTTCCCTCTCCCCTTTTGATATATTGAGAAAGGGAAGTAATGATGCGTCTCTTGCGAAAAATTCGCCTTCACCCAATCGTCTCGAAATTGAATTTCGACTTGCTTACTTAACAGAGCATTTCCAAATTTTACCTTGACCCAATCTTCAAATGATATACCAAGATATCCAATGTCACACCTTTTATGCTCATTAAATCATGCCCATTCATTTGTGAACCATTTAAGCATATTTTCTTCCGGCAACTCTCCTTCATTACAATTTTTCATAAAGGGATTGCAGGTAGGCTATGCTTGACTTACGCCTTTCTTGGTGACTATCACGGGCATGCAATAGTGAAATGTCCATTGGACTTTCTCATTAAGGTTAGCGCTCATGAAGTGTGTTTGGAACCATGTTTCTTTGATTTTCTCTTCTTCCTCAAAGCACCACCATATCCTAGCTTCCTTTTCCATTTGGCTAATCCTTATTGCTCCGCCACCATTGCATTGATCGACCAAGGGGTCGCACGTTGGCAGGGTTACTTTCTCATTATCATCCATAATAGTCATAGGCTCATAACAATGCAGTTTACAAGTAGCAGTAACTGAAGCAATATTCTCGTTTCCTTCTTCCTCATCTGAATCGATCCAAAAAGATCCGTCTTCATCTTTTTCCCAGGAGTTACATTCCTGTTTAAATCTTAAACACAAAGGAGTCTCATAGGTAAGAAGATCATTAGAAATATCAAGCATGTCCTATGGCTCCTCTTCAACCACACTATCAATCATATACACATTAGCTACTTCCTCATTGATTCGACATAAACCTCCATTCATATCAAACACTACACTATCGTTATTAATTCCTAACAAATTTCTCTTTCAAAAACTTTAATTCGGGCTTGTGAAGTAGCAATGAAGGGTTTCCCTAATATAATGTGTTCCATAGGCACATTTATCACCACAAAGTCGGTGGGGAATAAAAATTTGTCAAATTTAATTAACACATTTTCCACAATCCCTACCATATTTGTCCTAGTCATGTCATCCATTTCAATCATTAATTTGGTTTCTTTAATATTTGATAGTGCAAGACTCCGAAATAGCGATATTGGCATAACATTCCCCAAATCGACTAATGCCGTTATACCTAAATTACCAATGGTGCAAGGAAGAGTGAATCTTTCAGAGCTAGACTCCTTTTCTGGTAATTGGCATACCACAGCTTTCTTAGTTTCGTCCTGGAAAAAGGAAACCCCACAAATTTGATTTGTATTATGATGGTTTTCATTGGAGTTTTTTTACCTCTTTGTCAGCAAATATGGCTTTGCACAATCCCACGGTCGTCTTGCTTACTTCCATCATATTCTTCTCACGTATGTCGTCAGCTAACTTTCCTATCATGGTTTCCAGATTCTTGAGAAATTCATCATGATTAATTAGGCTCTTGTTAGTGGTCTCTTGAAAATTCTTCAACCATGCATCTTGTTCATTCTGCTTTTTGGTGGAGTCCTCTAGATACTTATTGATGATTTCCTCAAGATTGGACTTTCTTTCTCCATAGGGTGCTCTATTATACCCAGGTGGCCCCACGCGATAACCATTGTTGTTGTTCCCTTGAAAAGGTCTTCCTTCTCCATACTTGACCTCTTCAGTTTTCTTTTCTTCCTTCAATGGGCAATCTTTAGCTAGGTGAGCTCCTTCACAAATTTCGCATCCTACTTGAATAGCATGCACATTTTCTTTTAGCTTCTTCATATCCCTGCCAAGACTTTCAAGTTTGTTAGTAATAACCGAAATACCATCCAAACTTCCACCCATGCTTCTACTGCTACCCCCATCATGCCATTTTAGAGAATGGTCAGTCATGTCTTCTATAGCTTTTAGAGCTTGAATAGGAGTCATCCCAGGGATCGGCCCTTGAGAGTCAAACATTTTCCTTGTGGAAACGTTAATTCCTTTGTAGAAGATGTTGACCACTTACTGCTTGTTGAGGTCATGAGTTGGGCACCTGTAGAGGAGATCATTGTACCTATCCCAAGCTTGGTACAATGTCTCATCACCATCTTGCTTGAAGTTGTTATTATCTTCAAGCTACTTTACCATCTTCGAAGAAGGGCAATACCTTTCGATAAATGATCTCTTTAAGAGATCCCATGTGCTGACAGTTCCTGCTGGCAATCTATCAACCCATCTCTTAGCGGCCCCAGTGAGTGTCATAGGAAACACTCGGAGCATGATCGCATCATGAGCAACTTCGGGAACGTTGAACAGGCTCACGATGTACAAGATGTTGTCAATATGCTCATGAGCATCTTCGGTCTTGTTTCCAGAAAAGGGGTCTTTCCTTAACTCCCTTATGAACTGATTCTTGATTTCAAATTGAACATTAGCTCCAATAACCGGCCTAACCACACCAGGCCCTTGTTCCTTACGCGTCAAAGCGAGGTATTCTTCGAGGGTAAGTTCATTGATTTCAATGTCACCCATGGTACCTGAAACTTGAAAATAAATCGTGAGATGATGAAAATTTAAACAAAAAAATAAAACTTAAACGAAATCCTCAAATAGCTCCCTGGCAACGGTGCCAAAAACTTGATGCAGGATTTCTGACCAAGTTTTAATATTTATAAGTTCTCGTCTACCTATGGTCTACTAATGCACTAAAGGGCAGTGTACCCAGTCGTGTATAGTGTAGTTGTCGGTAAAGCCGAGGTCGTCCCAAGAGCTATGCGTGCGGATCTAATCTAAGTTCTAATTGTCACTGGTTTTAAAGAGGGTTTTGTAATTTGATTAATTAAACTAAAGAAATGAAATAAAATAAAAGCAAATAAATGTGTACGAGATATCAGTAAAGAGAAAAGTGCTAGCCTAATTACTAATCTTGTTACGCCATGATTACGTTTTCTAATTAAGGTTTTCTATCGCTTCAAATAGGGGTTTAAGTCACTAGACTCAGTTGAGCAATTCGCCTAGCCTATCTTCTATAGCATCCTATTCCGTAAGCTAATGATTACGAGAGGTCTTGGGTTTACCCTATGGACGAGTTATTATGCACCGCTACAATCAAAGACTTATTCTACGGGGAGCCCGGCTTGTCAGAACTTAGACTCCCCCCTTAACTTCTTAAGTACTTCCGCTTGATAAGTGATTCTTTTTTTCCAGTCTCACATAAGATAGTGGGTGTCCTATGGTCAATTCTTACCACTATTTCGCAATCTACTTCACTAGGGTCATATGGTCAATTCTCCCGTGTCCTAGATATTACCAAGAATCCATACTACCGAAACAAAGGTGTCATGAATAAACAAAGAAAGCATACATATAAAGCGAAATAAAAACGAGAAAACTAACTCATAGCAATAACAATTTCATAATTAGGCCAACACCAAAGGTGTTTAGCCGATCATAGTAAAACAAGAAGTAAATTCAATGTTTAATATTATAAATGAAGACATGGAATTAAATACACAAATGTAATATGAAATACTAAAACTTATGAATTATGTGCATGAATTCTCCCTTGGAAATGGCTTGTATGTTGCTGAATAATGTCCTTCTTCAAGCCCTAATTCGCCCTCTGGTTTTGTGTGGTGAAAAGATATCTTCAAAATGCGGAATTAGGGCTGGTATTTATAGCCTCGACTAAGTTACGACGTAACCATTAGGGTTAGTTACGCCGTAACCTTTGAATCATGGACGATCTTATCCTCAGTGATGCCTTTACGGCGTAACCTAGAGGTAAGTTACGATCGTAGAACTTTCGTACATGGTTTTACGCCATAACCTTACAAGTGGTTACGTCGTAACTTCTTGGACCACAAAAATCTTCTAAGTCATAGAGATATATATATGGCGTAACCTATGTAGGAGTTACGCTGTAACGTTGGTCAGCGTTGACTTGGGTCTTCTAGTGTAAATCTTTGTTACGGCGTAAGTAGAGAGTGGATTTACGCCATAACTCTTGTCCGGTCAACATACTCTTGTGTACTTTCATTAATAACCTTCCAAATCCGCTGTCTCTTCGTTCCAATGCTCATTATTAACCTGAAAATGAAATATAAATGAATAAGAGCACATATTCCAATAAAATGACACAAATGATGAGCATATTAGGGGGAAATTGACACTAAAATATCAAGACTATTTGATGTTATCAGAACCCTTTATAACCTTGATCTTGCGCGACTGCATCCTCACGGTAAAAACCTCTTTTTCAAGAGTACCCAGCGATATCAAGTTTCGCCTTAATTCCGAAACATACCTGACATTGTCCAAAATGAAACTTGACCCATCCCTCATCTGTACTTGAACATTATCGTCCCCCGTTCACGGCATTCCATGCCATCACCCAGCAATACATTACCACCATCATACTCCTTAAAATCAAACAATTAATCTCTCTTGTATGTCATATGGTATGAGCCCCCTGAATCCATGATCCAGTATAATAGTTGTTCAACACTCATAGCCATCATAACATCAGCACTGTCATACCCATCAGCTCCTGAACCGGATACCTGATCTTCATTCCTGACAAAACCTTGAGATTTCTTGTGATTATACCTGGTACAATCCCTCTTCAAATGCTCCTCCGACTGACATATATAACACTTGTGTCTGTTACTTCTTCCCTATGACTTTGACCACGCACTATTTTTACCCTGCTGTATATCACTTTGATCAAACCTGCCACTCACAAACAACCCTTCATCACCATCAACCTTTGCTTCCGTCATCTTCTGAAGTTCCCTAGAATGAAGTATCGTGAGCACATCTTCTAGCTTCAAAGTATCCCGACTATATAGCAAAGTATCTACGAAATCATAGTAAGATGATGGTAAAGATGTGAGTAATAATAATGTCTTATCCTCATCCGATATAGCAGTATCTATAGCCGGTAAATCACATACTAGCTTGTGAAACTCATCAATATGTTCAGACTAACTCTTACCTGGATGCATGTGAAAAGTATATAAATTCTTCTTCAAGTACAAACGATTAGCTAAAGACTTTGTCATGTATAAAGTCTCTAACTTTTTCCAATCCTGCTGTAGTCGTCTCCTTGGTGATCTCCCGTAGGACCTGATCACCCAAACACAAGATCGATGTGTTGTAATCCTAACTTTTCTGAATGACGTTATCGTATCCTACTATTGTAGTTGTAGTAATCGTAACTCCTCCAATGCAGCAGCTAATTCCTGCTATTCCAACAAAGCCTTCATTTTTATCTTTTGGTGTCTTCTTGGTTTAAAATAAGCTTTAAACGAAAACCTTTACAAACTTCGACAACATGAATAATCCTTCAAAACAGATTTTGATCAACCTCCAATAAAACGACTTTACCACGAACAAAACCGTCGTACAAGCGAGTAACCTCAGAGAGTTAAAAACAATCTCAAACTAAAACCTTGCTTTGAAGTATTGTTAGCATTAAGAAAGTGTTGGTCATTCTTGTATTCATAACTTTGTAACGTGTCACTGAAGATGTAATAGAATAGTCAATGGGCTCGTGGATTGGGCTAAGTTAATAGGTTAGTAGTTATGATAAGCTAGTCTATTTATGTTTAATGTAATCCAAGCCCAATCCACAAACCAAACGAAGCCCATGCCAAGCCCATTAGGGCATTTTATGTTTACTATATAAACACCTCAAATGTGCCATTTGAGGTGTGTGCTTGAGTGTGTATTGTATGTGTTTTGCTTTTATAATATTTCTCTCTTTATCTTTCTCATTCTCTCTAATACACGACATGCATATCTCTTGGACCACCATTCGTGCATCAATATTGTGTGATAAATTTTATAGATCTAAGGTCCTACAAGTGGTATAAATCTCCTAACAATGATTTAGGAGTGTGTGGAAATCGGTTTTTTGTCAAAACTTTGCATAAAAGTTGCGTTTTTTATTAAAAACGTGAGTCTTTCTTCAAAAAGTTTGGACTTTTACGTGTTTTAATGTTAAAGTTGTTGTTTTTATTGAAGCTTTAGTGATTATACGTGAGATTTAGTATAAAGTATCAAACTTTATTGTTTTTATAACGTTTTCTACTTGTTTCTTAGTTCGTACCTCTTTACGAATAAGCTCAAATTTCATTATAAGTGTTAAAAGCCTAAAATTTATTGTTGCTTAAGTGTTTTTGACGAAATTTGACCAAAAGAAACTTGTAGAAATCGTGTCTTTTATGCATAAAACGTATCTTAAAAACTTTGGTCACTTTACGAATAAGTACCAGTGTTTACGCGTAAGCTGCCTAAAACCATGATCATACGCATAAGTCCTAAAACCCTGATCTTACGCATAAGTCTAAAACCCTGACTTTACGCATAAGCAGCAAAGGTTACGCATAAGTCTCCAGTTTACGCCTAAGTGTGAATCTTTAGTTTCTTCGACGAACAAAGGTTACTCAGTACTTCCCTAGCTTGGATAAGCTTGTAGAATCCTTGGATAAGTTTGAAAGGTTTATTTGGTTTTTCCAAATTTTACGAGTAAACCAAATCTTACGCGTAAGGACATCCTTTATGAATAAGACCAAATCTTACGCGTAAGGACAACCTTTATGAATAATACCAAATCTTACGTGTAAGGACAACCTTTACGCATAAGACCTAATCTTACGAGTAAAGACTCAGTTTACGACTAAGGACAAAACTTCAAACGGCCATATCTTTTGAACCGTAACTCCGTTTTTAGCCCATAACCTATCCAAACGACCGTGAGAACGAGGAGAAGGACATGTTGAACCAACTAAAGTTCATTCAACCCAACCTTCGAGGCCCAAATCCACTCCTAAAAGAAGTGATCGACGTTTTTAAGTTTTAAGACCAAAATTTCACTACAACAACTTGCATTAACTTTCACCAAACACAACTCCTATTTCGTTGAACCAATCCAAGATCAACCTTATCACACATAAGAATTAAATGGAAAAGGAAATGCAAATGAAAGAGAGAGATTCAAAGAAAGTGTTTAAAGTGTTCAAGTCACAGGTTGAGAAGGTCATAAATACATCAGGATATGAACCAAGGTTCGATCAGGCATTTGAATACTTCATCATAGTCCAATTTCATCATTTCAAATAAAAAATCATCCAAAGCCTGAATCAACTTGAAAAGCTACTTAATGGAGAAGAACTTCATACGCTTAACTGCAAAGAAGCTCTTAAAGTGATCAAAACTCAGCTTCAAAGTATATTTAACCCTTGGTTATTGAACCAGTCAGAGTTTATTGATGCGTTTTACCAAAGATTTTGGGTAAGCTATATGACCTTTAGAACTAAATGCATCAATAACATGGGTGAACTCGAAAATATACTTTATGCATAGGAAGCTGAGTTAAATAAAATTGAGAAGCAGCAACTGGAAAGAGAACAGATTGAAAAAGATATGCAGTTAAAAGAAAGAGAGCTAATTGAAGGGGAAATAACCGAGGTGAATGAAAGAGAGACAGACAAAGATGAACAAACATAAGAGGAAACAGTCAATGAGGGTGAAGCATCAGATGCTCGTTTGTTTTTCATGGAAAGTGATACATCTTCAGAACAATAGGATGAAAGCAGCAGTCCAAGGTATGATTCGGATGCTGATGGTACACACAGGAATGAAGCTGTTTGAGGTACCGAGGATGATCATATCAGACCTTCATTTGACACAGGGATATTGGCTATGGTACAACATTCAAATGATAATGATAATGTTGTTGTGTTCGATAATGTGTTTGCTTATGATAAGACACATCCTGCGCATCCTGAGTACGTAAGCGACACATATGTGGTGGAACGATTTGATAGTAATATGACTTCTACAACTCCAGATATGGATCCTAATGGAGGTGAGCTTGCCTAGGATGGATCTACTTATGAACAAGATCGTGCCTTATTTGCTTCATTAATCAATAATTTCAAACATGAACTTGATAAGTGCAAAGAAGACAATCGCGAAGCTAAGCAAGCGAATGTCTTATTGACCAAAGAGCTTGAGAGATTTAAGGAAATGGAAAAACATTTTGATATAACAAAAAGAAAAGCTGAACTTGAAATTGAAATCTCAAACCTTAAATCTCAAGCTCGGAAGTATGAAATGAACAGAGAGTCTGTCAAACCCCTTTTAAAACAAAAAGAAGAACTTGAAGTTGGTTATAGATAAGCCGTTTTTCCTGAAAAACGTTCCATTCAAAAACTGGATGAACAAATGGTACTTAACAACAGAAAGGTTGAAGCGCTTTTAAAAGAGATCTCTGATTTAAAAAAGTGAAAATTCAAAGCTTTAGAAAACCACTTCAAATTTTGAGATTGTTAAAACAAAACTTGAGAATGAAAATCAAGAGTTTTTGAAACGAGCAAACGATCTTGAAGCAAAACTTCAAAAAACAGGACAAACTGTTCAAACTTTTCAAATGATGCTTCCTAAAGATGAGGACGTTAATCACGGAAAATCCGGACTTGGTTTTGAGAATATTGCTCATTTGAAAAATAATTTGGAAACTAAAAAACCTTGTTTTTTAAACATAGTGCAAAAGTTGACACCTATTTTCTATAGCACTAAAAATATGGGAAATGATTTGTCAACTGACCTTCTGTTTGAGTCTCAAGATATTTTAAAATGTGAAGAGGAAAAGTGTTTGAAAGTAAAACAAAGAAAAACCGCATTCTCGTACCACGGCTTTGTGTATGGTTGTACACAATTGACAGATATACCAAAAGGACCTTTGAAAAGAAAAGACACAAATGTGAAAAGATATTTCAAAGAAGCTCAACTTGCTACTTATGATGCTAAGTTAAGGAAAAATAAAGCAAGGAAACAGTTTTGTAATCTTAAACATCACATTGAGCAAACGTTAAAAGTCATTTGTGTTAAGCAACAATACACCAACAATGATTACTCTAATCTTCTTTCATTGGATTCACGCCTAAAAATAGAAGTCCGTAAGATTTTAAAAGATGAGATTGAACCTCGTATGAAAGATATCAACTTAAGTTTTGATCACTTTGAAAAGTATCTTGTCACTGAAATGAGAGAAGATTTAAAGTACATCAATTCTCTTGAAGACGAATTTGATGAAAATGCTTAATACTTGTTATTCAAAAAGAATTTTTCACAAATCAAATAGTCATTCAAGTCAGTGTATGTCAGCCATGAGTATGAGAATGTGAATTTTGAACAAACATCTTCTTTGAAATTTGAAAATCTTTGTCTCAAAAAGAAAATAACAGACCTTTCAAAAGAAGCAGCTCAAGTCAAAGAAGAATTGTCAAAAAGAACTGCTCAGTTTGAGAAAGATTTAACAAAACTCGAAGCACAAAGTATTTCTTTCCAACTCAAATTGCAGGAAAAGAAAATGTCTTCTGAAAATTCATTGACAACGGTGCTTAAAGGAAAAGAAAAGATTTTTGAAGAAAATTGTGATGATGCCAAAATCAAGTTTGATTTTGACGAACTTGATACAAAAAATATTGAATTGGAATATGCTGTGGCATCATTACAAAAAGAAAATGAGCATTTGAAATAGACTTACAAAAACTTGTTTGATTCAATCAAACGATCAAGAGTTCATAATCAAATTTCAAACAAATCTGACTCTGAGATCGCAACAAATCATCGTTTTGAAAAAGAAAATTGTGTGCTTCAAAACAAAGTTGTTGATTTGGAAAAGATCTTAGCACAACAAGCCAAAGATTTTGATGATGCCAAAACCAATTTTTCAATCGAAACAAACAAATATGAAAAAATATTTTGCACATCTTGAAGATCAAAATGTTTCATTACATGAAAAACTGGCATCACAAGATCATCTTACGATTCAAAAAGAATACAATGATTTGAGAACGTCATACAATGCCTTAAAAGCAAAGTTTGATGCTCTTAATCGATCAAAAGGCAAATCTCATGTTTCAAACAAGTCAACACCAAAAGTAAGTGTTTCGGAGAAGGTTTACATGGGTGAATCTTTAAAACCATTTTCGAAAAAAGTTTCTCAGTTCACGACCTATTCTTTGCAAAAAGGAAGGAAGTGTTCAAAGAGACTAAATTTTTCCGAAACAATTACTCCTCAAAAGTTTTCAAGGTCAAATACTTCAAAAGAAGAAAATCAAGGTTTTCAAACTCCACACTCTCGTTTTACACTGGTAAAGCAAGTGTGGAAACCAAAGCAAATTCATTCAAAAACTTTGAAATATTCAAACTCTGAAATGCTTCCGCTACAACAAAAAAATGGCTCTGCTTTGAAAATTCCAAATTCTGGAAGGTTCCCATTCATCTCAAAGACGAGTTTTCGAAATGAAACACCGGGTTTCAACAATGGATGGAAAACTTTTTCTTCAAGTTTTAAAACTCCAAGAGAGACATCGGGTTTCTCAAACAATTTTCAAAAGAAAAAGAGTTTTAAATCGCCGTTGATTCCACGAGCTTTATTTCAAAATGAAACACCAGTTTTCAGCCCTCGTTGGAATTTAACTTCGTTGTATTGGATTGACAAAACTTACAAATGGATTTTAAAATATGGTAAACCCGTTGGCGCCGTGCTTAAATGGGTTCCGAAGGTCGTTGTCTAATCTGATCTCATAATGACTTCTAAACACTTAGTTTAGGACTCGTCCTTCAATATAATGGCTTCTAAAGCACTCAGCTCAGAACCCACGCTTAAAATTATGGCTTGTATGTATTTCAGCTTACAAACCGGACTTAAACATTATGGCTTATGTACACATAACTGTGCATAACCCGATCTTTGTAAGGAAAGGACCCTGTTGTATGTTTCAGTGCGACAATCCTAACAAATAAGAAGTCTTCACGTAAAACTTATCAAAAACTTCTTAATTTTGAGCAAAATCTATTCAAAATATTTCAAAAGGTTTTCAAAGCTCTTCAAAATTTTGCTCAAGATATTACTCCATCAAATACTTAAAGGCTTATATTTATTAAAAATGTTCTATTTTTTAGGGGGAGTAATAAAAAGATGTTCCAAAAAGTTCATGCTCAAAAGAAACTGATACGGAATTAAAAAAAAAAAAACGTTTCTCCACATAAGCTATCCAAAAACAAAGGTTATAATCAATCGGTATCAAAAATACCATGTATATGCTATTTTTTAGGGGGAGAAATGATATTAAAAAGTGATCATGACAGAATCTCATGTGAGCTCGACTCAGATATAACCAATGAATTGACGAAGCTTAAATGTCAGTAATCGAAAAGACTTGTCTTGGACGGGTAATAATTTTAAACTGGTCTAACCAGTGATGTAAGCGTTTCTCGAATAGGACTTATCTAAGTAGAGTGTACCGTCTCAAGAGACTTTCTTTGAACTTGACCAGGACGGGTAATAATTTCAAGCTAGTCTAACTAGTGATGTAAGCGTGTCTCGAATCGGTCAAATTCCCTGAAAATCGATCAATTCAAAAAGCGCAAACTCTACCCAACATGTGTAAATCTATCTTAAAAACTTATGAGCACATGTGAAGGGGGAGTATTTCCGAAAATGCAAAACTCTCGAAGTGTTAACAAAAAAGTGTTTTATAATCATAAACACTTTGAGAGATTTTACAAAAGGTTTTATGGCATGTGATCAATGAACCTAGGATAATCATGGAGTAATAAAGTGATTATGGTTAGTTTTATGTCCTATGATCCGCCAGAGCCGGAGGGATCTACCCAAGGACAATTCCAATAGATTAGAATTAGAAGTCCTTAGGTATGATGGAAAAAAAGAGTAAAGTGATGAAAGGAGAAAGAAGGCGTTGAAGAATTAAAAAGAAAAGTTTATGAAAGGGTTAAAAGAAATAGCCCTCCATGAAAACTTAGGGCAGAAACCGGGTCAATACATCTGCTATCGGTTATCACAAAGATGATACCGGTATTGAAAACAAGACGTCAAGGACCCAGTGACGCGCTGCACAACCCTTCCTAGCCACTCAAGTATCTCTTAAAAGATATTTGTTTCATTTCTCATGGAGAACCTTGCATAATCTATCGGCCTCTCACTCCGAGATATGTTGATATTGAAAAAGGTGGCACTCTGCTCCATGCCTCCGTCAACTAAAACCAAAACGCACTTAATCGAGTCTAGAGCCATGAGATTCATCAAAAGATCTCTTAGGATATACTTCCAACATCATACACTTGTGTTCGCCAAAAAGGACACATGTTGTATAAGAGTCTTTTATGAGATCTACGGATCTTGCCTTATCTATTATGATGGTTACGTGTTTCAAACGGTCTACGTGATTTCAACTAACATTTTATGTAGGTATTGATGATAGTCCCTTGGAGGAAATGTCGTTTACCACCATCATTTCAGATATCAAATATCTTCACCTCCACATACTCATACTTATGAAGTTCATCCTCAACAAGCTCAAGTGAAGAAAGTTCTAGACAAAGAGATCAAGTTAAAGACAATGAGTTACGTCAAAGTCAAAGAGCTAATCAAGAAGTAAAGAACAAGTTCATGAATCAATTGAGGAAGACACAAGTATGAAGTTCAAAGTCTTATCAAGAAGTATGAGTATGTTCGAAAAGACGACACGACAAACCTGTGAAGATGTTGATCAAAGGCAAGAAAGATCAAAAGACGTTACTTCAAAGATCTCAAAGCATGAAGGAACAAATAATCAAGACTATTCTATGACAACACACAAAGTTCCAGACCAAGAAGACCTAATCACATGGATCATAATTTGAATGACCACCCCTTAGGGGGAGATTGTTAGCATTAAGAAAGTGTTGGTCATTCTTGTATTCATAACTTTGTAACGTGTCACTGAAGATGTAATAGAATAGTCAATGGGCTCGTGGATTGGGCTAAGCTAATACGTTAGTAGTTATGATAAGCTAGTCTATTTATGTTTAATGTAATCCAAGCCCAATCCACAAACCAAACGAAGCCCATGCCAAGCCCATTAGGGCATGGGCGTTTTATGTTTACTATATAAACACCTCAAATGTGCCATTTGAGGTGTGTGATTGAGTGTGTATTGTGTGTGTTTTGCTTTTATAATATTTCTCTTTTCATCTTTCTCCTTCTCTCTAATACACGACATACATATCTCTTGGACCACCATTCATGCATCAATATTGTGTGATAAAGTTTATAGATCTAAGGTCCTACAAGTATAACCTTGTTTCTCAACCGAAAACAAGAACCGATGTCGTCTTCTTTTTTCTTTTCCGTTAATAACCTGACAAAAAATCCACAACACCGAAGAAAACCTTTGTCGATCTTCAAGAACCAAAAATCAACAAGCCTTAAGCTTTCTTTAACTCGTGTCGATAACCTCGACAACTTAAAAACTCAAGAAACCTTTGAACCCTTTTCATGTCGCAAAGCCTGGACAGAAACAGGCCAGTTTGCGTCAAACCCGAAACTCCAAGATAACTTTGCGTTGATCAGATTCAAGTAAAACCTTGAACCAAAACCCTTGCCACTTTCTTGAAGTTCGACACACGTATTGCCGAAGTACCTTTGATCGTTGAACCTAGCTGCCTATCCCTTTGAACCTAAGCTCTTGATACCACTTGTTGTAAGAAACCAACAACCGACAAGCTAGAGCGGAAACCGCGATCACAAGAACTCCAATAGTTTTCGACAAAACACACACCAAAAGATCGTGAAAATCGGCTAAAGTAAAACCCACACGTATATGCTCCTAATGCTTCATTTATTAAGAGACGAGAAAAGAATGATACGGTACAATGACCCCTCCCCCCTCACCTCTTTATTATTGAGATGAGGGGGGAAGAAAACCAACTCTTAAAAGGAGTTGAAACCGGCTGCAACAAATGAGAAAACCTAGACTCCCGAATGCTCAGACTAAGCAAACGTCAAACACCCAATATGATGTACATATAGTTGTCTATTGCATGAACCGACATATACATACATACATTCCCTATTTGACTACAACTTGAACTACAGTTTCATTGAAACCCCTCAACTATAGACTAATATTAATACTAATCTTAACATTTTTTTAATGCATAAATCCCTTTAAAACATACTAGTAAAAGACAAGCAAGGATATCATGTTTGCTTCAATCCACAAACATCTGCACAAATTTAGCAAAAACTAATGTCGAGAGCTTTATGAACCGCAGAAGTTAAATGTTCATCTTGTTCGTGCCCGTCAATGCTTGAGGATGTGGTCACCTGACAACGTAACACCAGTTACCAATCATGTAAAACATTTCACTACCGTAATGTCTCAAGAATGATCAGCTTTTGCAACTAAAAGAAGGCATCTCTTTTCTTTTAGGATTTCAATTGCATTTTGCTAATGTTTTAATAGATAAATAGTCGTCTTGTGGGTTACTTTTATGGCACATAATTATTAAAAAATAGCCAGTTTCATAGAATTAGGATGAGAAGAAACCACAGCCGCATATTTCATATGCATCTCCTTTTAAAATTCTCCTTCTTTATTTGAAATGTGTGTGACCATAAATCCTTCTTATTATTTTAAAGAGGTAAAGTTGGAGGTTGATGAAGGGAAAATGGTGGATAATGGATAGTGGAAAGAAGGAAAGAGGATGGGAGAAAGAAAGAATAATTTCATAATACTTCGTAACACATCGTATTACGAAATACTTTGTAATAGAAGGGTGGGAGGAAGGAAGGGGTTCAAGAGACGATGGAGGGGTTTTAAGAGAACAACAGGTCAAAATCGAACCGATCAAAATCGAACCAAACCAAAAACTGAGTTTGTGGAAGACATGAGCCGAGAACTAAACCGAAGTGACTCGGCCCGGTTTGCTTTTGTGTTGGTCCATTCGGTTCAGTTCAATTTATATGGTTTAGGTGTGTTTTTCTCGGTTTCAGTTGAACCGGTTTGGCTCGGTTTTTCGGTTCGGTTCGGTTTTTGGTATATTTTGCTCAGCCCTACATGGGTGGATGGAGGGTGTTCATGGAGGAAGGAGGGGTTTATTTAGAGGTATTTTTTTCACTACGAATATATTACGAATATACTGTGAAAAATTTTAAAAATATATATAACAAAAACATAGCAAAATTGGTATCAACTTGAAGAGCATAAAAAATATGTTTTTTGGTGAAATCTTTTGGACGAAAAACTTTATAATGTTACATATACATAACTATATGATATTAAAAGACGTTAAAGTGAGCGTCACATTTGGTAAGGGCACAAGTGACCATTCTCATGTAAATTTCGTCATTTTGAAAAAAAAAATTAAGTTTTAAACATAAACTTAAATAAAGTTGAAAATAAGGAATGTCTTAGGCTGGTCGCAATCGAACAGAAAATATCGATCAGTCAAGGGGAGCGACCGATTTGGAGATCGGTCAATTGGGTTGTGGAGCTTCGGTTGGAGATCGGTCGCTTGCTATCCAAAACCAAAGTCGGTCTAAAATTCAACCAACTTTTAAACCTTCCTATCCGTTGCATTTATAAATAAAAATAATAATAATAAAAAATAGAAGATTTTTATTGTAGAGAAAAGAATAAGCTTGAGCATGCAGTTTATGGAGAACAATGAAATATTGTTATGTTGGAGAAGACAACCCCATAGGTTATGTTGAGGCCTTTAAAATTGAGTTTGTTTTAACTTCTACGGAGTATTATTTTTCAAAGTTCTAATATAATCCTTGTCTTTACAGTTTATTATACTTTTAACCCCAACCAAATTTTAAGTTTTTTGTCTAAAAATGTATTTATTTTTAATAAATTTTAAGTTTTTTTTTTAAATGTTTGATTAAAAAAAATGTCGGTCATCGACTGTGGCACTTTGGTCATGTCTGATCACCGGAGAGAGAAAACTGACATGCCAGCCGATGACCCAGGTCACTTTGGTCATCGACTGTGTCCAGCCTTAGGTGACATAAACGCAAATTTCCCTAACATCTTAAATGTACCGCATGTGGTCAAGTTGCTTTCTGGTTATCAAGTTGCAGTGTGGATGATGGGGCCTAATTTCCCAGTTGTTCAGTGGGCTAACGCGTAAGAGCACCAGGTGTAATGAAAAGATGAAATTACCCATTCGGGATTCACGGGGTGCCACGTCACCATGACATACCTCCTTTTACAACCCCCCTCCCCAATAGCATACTACAACTTACTCATTTGGGCCCCACCACTATCTATTTTTATTTCTTTTATTCAAATACCCAAATAAACTAAATTCATTTCATTAAAATAAAAATACAATACATCAAATTTAAACACATACTAAAGATAAACTTACGATACGAAAAAAAAAACCGATACGGGAATTAAAATAACGATACAACAAATATTAATAATACGAAACATAAACATTTCACTCGGCATCTTGATATTTCTTCATTATTTGTTCTTGCCGCTTGCGAATCCTTGAAACGCAAATTGTTGGTTTTGGTAAATCGTCTTGGGAGGCAATTGCGTCCCATACGGAGGATTTTGTGGCGATGGGGAGTTAGAGTTTTGTGATGAGGGGTAGACGGGTTCGACGAACCCCTGTATGGATTTGAGGCGAGGAGGTTCGTGAAATACATATGTTCGTTTGGATTTTGCGACATTATTTTTTTGTTTGATGTAGAGATATAGCTAAGTATGTGTGGTTTTTTTTGATAAAATTTGTGTGAGAAAATTATATGTATATGGTATGATATATATAGTGTAGTGTGCTAAGTTTTTTTTTTTTTTTTTTTTTTTTTTTTTTTTTAAAGGGACAAACGGTTCAATTTTAAACGGTAATGTTACCGTTTGAAATATAATTTAGGAATATTAAAACGTTGCTTGTCAGATTCTATGCTCTTCGTGCAGACGAGCAAGCCCACAACAGCGAGGCAAGGCGAGCAGTGAGGGTGCAGTGGCGAGGCAAAGCGAGGGGCCACGTAGGCCAACGGCGAGCTACGAAGAGCTTGCACCGGGTGCTCTAAAGGATAGTCCCAATTCTACTCAACATCATGATGACTAGATTCTACACTTGAATTTGAACAGTTGTACCATTCAAATGCACTTTATTATAATTAAATAATTAATAATCAAAATGGAAATGTATATGAATGAAGAACAGGCATGAAATCTGATATGCATTAATCAAAGATTCAAAGGGATTTTTTATACAAAGAATAATAAAATAGTAATGTTTAAAAAAAAGTATGCGGGAAACTCTTAGAATTTTCCGCGACAAAGAAAAGGTGTAAGATACTCTAAATCATAAACACGTATGGTTTTGTGGTTATGGCCGATCAAAGAGAAAAGAAAGAAAGAAGATATGGAACCTTGAGAGAAAAGAGAGAATATTAGATTGAAAACTATGAGAAGGTCCAACCCCTTCCTTGTGTGGGAAGGGCTTTATATAGGTATACATAAGGCGCCCCGAGTGAGCTATGGAGTGAGCTGACAGTGGGTAAAGACCCGACCCACTCCATGAATACTTTAATAACTAAACTATTACTAATAATACTAATAATCCTATGAGCTACTTAATGCTAATAGATACTCGGGGTGACCGAGTCTTCATATAAATATTTATATTCCTAACAAAAGGTCTCGGGGAAAATTTGCTGAAAAAGTTTTCAGGTTTTAATATTTTACGTTTTTCTGATGTATAAATCAAAAACAAATTTACGCATATTTTTTTAAAGAAATTGCTAAATGTAGGTGGAGTTTGGTTTTTGAGTTTTGACCGCATGGAATTTGATGCGACACATAAAAATTGTTTGGTATGATATTCGGGGTTAGAATTTGCCTTTTAAAAACCATGAACCCTACCATATAAAAACCCCACCTATATACATATCTTTTGACAAAAGCTGTGAGACCTACCACTTCCATTATCACATTCTTTTTTTTATCTAATTTTTTAAGTAATATTTTTTTTATTATAATTTTATTATAAAATATATTTTATTAATTTTATAATATATTTTCTCTCTCCAAATACAAATCCTAATCTACAACTTTATATTTAAATCCAAATCCTAATCTAAGTCCATCTACAAACCAAACAAGCCTGTAGTTTTAAAAGATATGTCTAATATATTCAGACACACATTAACTGTTTGTACTTTCAATAATAAGTATCCACCAATGCATTTAACCTCTCTTAACTAACTTTATGTAACACTAATTGTGCATATTTTTGTTTCTTAAACGGGTTATGTTTAGCAAAACCCTTTATTTTTGTTACACTGGATCTTTATTTGATATCTCCTTTTTTTTCCAAAATTTCCTTTTGTAAATTTGTAGACACTAACCTTCTATTTATTTTATCATTCAAGTATTGCCTAAGTAGTATCATTTTGCACTGAGAACATGCTAACATAAAGTTGACCGGTTAAAAAGAGTGGGGAAATAAATCCTCGATTTGAATCAAAATCATGACTAAAGGTCAAAGGAACATATGATTATATTTCAAGGCTAACTTTTAGAAGAAAGGTCAGTCGGCATCTATGAAGGATACAGATAGTCAGAGTTTCTTCGCCAATCTAAACTTTGTGTGAGTCTCTCATTTTTTGAGAGCTTTTGGGCATGTATATATCTTAATTACTTACTAGTATAAAACATGAATCCCATCTCTTAATCTCCTAAAAATTCTTAATTTTTGAATAATGTTTTTTCCTAATATACCCCTTTATTGTAAATGACAAGTTAGCACAAAAAATCACAATCTCTAATATAAATATAAACATCATACACTTTGTTTTACTCTTATCTTAATTTATAGTTAATTTGATGAAAATGAAAATGAATGGTCAAGAAAATGTTAATGTTGAGGTTAGTATCTTGTGTCAAAATATCACTATGAATATCTACCGTTATAAAATTCAGTTGTTATGTACGTGTAATCGTCTGATATTTGATTAAACTAAAATAAAATAAATTTTTTTGCCATTCTCAATATAAATTGTGTTTTCATATAAAGTCTAGTCACGTTGAAAATTTTGATAGTTTTTTTTATACGTAAATTATATTTAAGAGACATATGTTACCTTCATTTTGATCGAAGATATCCATACGATATCCGTTACGATTCCGTGTTTTTAACTTTTTCTCTAAAGTTTTGAGTCGTTTGACTTTGATAAAAACTTGGTCAAAAGTTTGATGTTGAGCATTAAGAGCACGAGGTGTAGTGAGGAGCTCATTTAGGTCTCACGGTGTGCCACGTCATTATAACAACCTTTATCACAACTAACAACAACTTACTTATTTGGGTCCCACTACTTACAATTTAATTTTTTTTCTTCACATTTTCAAATAAACTAAATTTATTTCATTAAAATTAAAAATACAATACATCATATTAAAAACAAAATATGAAACATAAAATAAAGATACGAAAAACAAAAAACGATACGAAAAAAAAAAAAAAATCATACAACACCGTTAAACATTTCATTCGTCCCATTTGGGGTAGTTTATCAAAACCTCCCACACGTGAACATATTGGAAGCTTCTCCCACCAAAGTGTTGTTCAAAAATGGTCTTTGAATTCTCGAGATGATTACTGTCATTTTCTCCGCTCGTACGCTGCAAATGTTTGTAAATAACGTTGAATTTTGACTTTCACTGCTAAGCCTTGTCCATTTACCCGTGATTATATTTTTGTTACGATTGTCACCGTGAGACTGATTGTTGAACATGTCTACAACCTTGTTCCAAAATGACTGATCGGAACGGTCATTTCCGATGTCAATGTCTTGGGAAACTTCGACCCAAACTTCCGCTAGCAAGTTTTCTTCTTCCTTTGACCAACGAGTATTCATTTCGATGTTTGGTTAGATATAGAAGTGTGAAAAATGGTGTGTTATCGTATGTTATTTATAACGGATAATAGCCATTTGAAACAATACGAGCGGGATTTATTCAATTTCAAAATTAAAATTCAAAATTAAAATTCAAAATTCAAATTCAAAACTCAAATTCTATTTCAGATTTCAAAATTCAAATTAAATGATACAGTTCGAGCGGGATCCCACCAAATTCAAATTCAAAATTCAAAATTCAAATACGAGCGGGATTTATTCAAATTCAAATTGGAATTCAATTTCAAAAATTTGCCTATATATACCCACACTCTTTTGTTTCTCAAACACACAACTCATACACACAACTCACACATAGATTCTCAACCATGTCTCACAAAGACTTCTCCCAACAATTTTCCGTCACAAAGAACTTCACACAAGAATTTCCCAGTGAACACAACTTCTCACAACAATTTCCCGGTGAACAAAACATCTCACAACAATTTCCCAGTGAACAAAATATAATTCCGGTATTCCCAACAGAAGAGGAACCGGTTGTAGAACACGAAGCCAATCCGTTACAACTTACTGAGGATCAACTCCGACTACTTGAGCAGGATAAGGAAGTACTGAGAGAAATGCAAGAAAACGAAGCACGTGAGGAAGCTGCTCGTATGGAGCAGGAAGCAATGGAAGCAGAATACCGCTGAAAAAACTTGTTTGACATTCTGGAAAAAGAGTATTATGAGGGCAAGTTTGCGGATGCAGAGTCTCCTTACGACGAGGGTTATAACTCAGACTTTTCATTGTAATTTGTATTCTCATTATCATTTACGTATCGTAGTTTGTATTTTCAATTCAATGTTTAATGTATTTTCACATCCGTATCAAAATAACTTTCCATTCATTTAATGTATTGAAACAAACAATAAAATTGTAAGGAAAAAAAAGCAAGAAAACTAAATTTGTAAACGTTTGATACTTTTGGGCCCCAATTTGTCAGTGGAAATGGTTCGCCATCTGGGCGAGGAGGGTCGTTTTGACGAGAAATGGCGAGCGAGGGTGGTATGGTGGCGAAGCCTGGTGAGGCAGCCACGTCAAATTGGCGAGCAGATGATGAGACCATACCTCCTGCTATAAGAAACATCATGGAAACACCAAACCCCTATGAAGCATTTACTATATAACATGTAAAGGATATGTTGTCTCACAACATCAAATATGGATACTAAGATTAATGAAACAGTTGAAATGCAAACACGAGAAAATCTAACGGAAGCTGGTGTTTTACGAGCAAATGGTGTTCACCCTAAACCACAACGAAAAGGGTTACTATCAAGAACATGGGCTCGATATGTGAATGATGATCAAAGTTGGCTAAAAAAGCAACGTGGGATTCTAATACTAGCCGCATTAGTTGCAGCAGGGATGGCGTTCCACTCCGGAGTCAACCCACCAGGAGGGACTATTACAAACACTCAAAATGGTAGATATCAGCTTGGAAATGCTGCTCAAACGAAAGTAGACATGGACCAGTGGAATAGGTTTGTGATGTATAATACGTTCACTATGATATTATCATTGGCCATAGTTCTTGTGTTGATCAGTGGATTTCCACTAAGGAACAAGTTATTGATCAGGGGTGGAGCCATGTTGCAAGGAGTGGGGGGAAATTCCCCCAACCATGTTCTAGTTGAAAGACAAAATCAGTTGGAAAAATACTTAATTAGGTAGAAGAAATTTGTAGTGCCCTCGGCACAAAAATCTGTGTGCCCTCATCTTTGAGAAGAGACCAACACTCTTAAAGATGTCTTTTGATCTCTGAGTTTGTCAGTGTGAAAATAAAATTCTACTATTTTTTATGAGAAGAAAGGTTGTGAGAAAGAGAACTGGTATTTCTTTTGGAGAAGATGGGCTGTGGGGAAGACAAATATCAAAAGGAATAATATATCTAGGGACTAGTGTGTAACACCCCCAAAAATGAGTCGCAGCGGAAGATGATGTCGCTGGGGTGCTACTAAATTGGATCACAACACAAAGTAAAGAGAACGGATTTACCTTATCCATTTAGAAAAATAGTAACATTATCATAGTAAATAAGTTACAACATTAAGTTTGATGCGGAAATAAGGCCCATTTAAGTAAACAAGTGGTCCCAAATATATCAGAGTAGTCTATGACCGTGTCAATGTTAAGCGCCTCCAACAATAAATTGTGTTGTAGTAAAGATCAACACCTGAGAATACATGCTAAAAGGGTCAGCATAAAGCTGGTGAGTTCATAGGTTTAAGTAAAAAACAAGTTATGTATGGACCACAAGATTTCAACGAAAATGTATTCCAAATATGTTCATGAAAAGTATTACTGTTGCACTAAGCTCATGAAACCGAAGTCTTAACAGTTAGTTCATGTTATCACCCCAAACAGGTGCTTTGCCAAACACCTGTACGACATCAAATGAAATGCGTCCGTTTGACAAGTTGGAGCGACCAACCCGGACGGGGGAGTTTACCCCCAATAGATCTATTCGCAACATTCGCGCTTACAAAGTAATTAACGGTTCATGATTGTGGGGAATTTATAGCAAACGACAACAACTTAGGCAAGCAATAAATGTTTAATGCACTTGTGTCCATATGTAAAAACAAGCAATGTATTCCCACCCCAAGTATTTCAAATCGAATAGTAAAACAAATAAAAGTGGGGCTATGAAACTCACCGCAAGCAAAGTAATACAATACGGGATAGTGTGCACGAAAATCGAGGCGCGATACTCTAACCGCAACCTATATTAATAATATGTTTTAGGTCGTGCAATAATGTCGGATGTCATATCACCCGTACATGTTTGTATATAGGTTTAGTTTTGAAAATATAGTTACGTCAATATTTTCTACCAATAGTAAAAAAAAAATATAAATTTAAGTGATTTAACAAGTAGATATCGTAGTTTAGTCATCGTAGTTTCGTTAATAAAGGTTTTTGACTTGTCTAATATATACGTACAAAATGCTACAACTTTTATTTAGTCCGTTTCGGCTAATTCCGTCGTTAAGGCCCTTAAAAACGTCCCCGAACATTTCTGATAGCTTTTTAACAAAAACTGTGAATAGTAAAAAATATATATTTTTAGCATAACTTTGGTTGACCGTAAGTTCTTCGTTTTTGAGAGTTACAACTCCCGGGAAAGCTCGTTTGTTAGTTAATAACATGATTTACATAAAGTATTTTATAAGTTTTTACCGTCTCGGACTACAAACGGGTCAAAAAAGTAGACAAAAATCCCGATAGCATGTATACTACTAAAAGCTGTCAAAAATTGTGTTTTTCGTCCAAAACTTTCCCGAGCCATAACTTCTTCTTTATAGTTCCGTCTTCAAAGTTCTACCTATCCCCGCGATTCAATAGTGATTTAACAACATAATTAACGTAGTGAAAATTTCAGTTATCACAACAATAAATAATTATCAAGACTAGTTAACCAAACATACTCACTAGTTTATTTGTAAAGTTTTAATTTCTACAATCTCATCAAGATTAGCAACTAACTTAAGTGTTTATTATCAAAAGTAAGTTTAGGACATAGTAATTAGTTGTGAACTTATTATGGTTATAAAAATGTTACAAACATGTACATGGTGATAATAATGTGTATGCAAATATGGAACTTAGCATTAGTAATGAAATCAACATGAGTAAAGTGTGTAAAATTGATAAAAGTGATTTATTACTTACTAATAACGAGGTAGGCAACGATCCGCCGCGTTGCGGCGGGGCGTTGTTTTATTTCGTTGATTATTGCACGATATTTTTATTAAGTAGAGAGTAGGCCGGGGGTAAAAAAAAATTTTATTTTTTTTTCCCGAAAAAGGACTCCTTTTGCAAAGAGTCGCCGATGGCAGGGGTATTTTTTGCCAATTGTCGAAACATTTTTTTTTTTGTGGAAAAAGGACTATTTTTGCAAAGAGTCGCCAGTGTCAGGGGTAATTTTTGCCAATTTTCGAAACATTTTTTTGGAAAAAGGGCTTTTTTTGCAAAGAGTCGTCAATTTCAGGGGTATTTTTTGCCAATTTTTGAAAGTTGATTAAAGAAACAAAAGTGGGCCGGTTACTGTAGCAGCCCAAAAAAAAGCCCAGTACTGTTTTTAATGCGACGTCGTTTGGAATCTCTTTTAATATATATACGAGTTCGGTGACGATCCACCGCGTTGCGGCGGGGCGTTGTTTTATTTCGTTGATTATCGTTTTTTTTACCCCGAAAAAGGACTCCTTTTGCAAAGAGTCGCCGATGGCAGGGGTATTTTTTGCCAATTGTCGAAACATTTTTTTTTTTGGAAAAAGGACTATTTTTGCAAAGAGTCGTCAGTGTCAGGGGTAATTTTTGCCAATTTTCGAAACATTTTTTTGGAAAAAAGACTTTTTTTACAAAGAGTCGTCAATTTCAGGGGTATTTTTTGCCAATTTTTGAAAGCTGATTTAAAAAAAAAAAAAAAAAAAAAAAAAAAAAAAAAAAGTGGGCCGGTTACTGTAGCAGTGGGCCGGGCCGGGGTACTGTAGCATCAACGGCGTCGTTTTACATGCCTTATAATATATAAAAGTGATTTATTACTTACTATTAATTAAGAAGTGTATGTAAAGATGGTGAACACCAATGTATCCAATCAAAGACTCCTAAACCCTTAGCAACTTAACTATTAACCCAAATGAGCTCAAATAAACTCTTGAACTAACAAAATCAACCTTCCTTCCTTGTTTTTCTTCCATAGCCGATTTGTAGAGAGAAGATAAGTGTTGTATGTTTTCTTTTACTTGTGGTAACTTAGTTAGTATCTAGCTCATTTTATAGTGAAATCTAAGTAAGGTGTATATATTATAATAAACTACTAGATAAGCTAGGTTCATAAAAAATAAAAATAGTGGGTGTCCTGATGTGTTTTGTAGCCGACCAAAAAGAAGGTCAAAAAGAAATGTTTCATCTTTTGATTTGTCATACAAGATGTAATGTTCAAGTTTTAGTTTAATAAGGTCTTGGTCAAAAAGTTAGTCCAAGCATGGTAAATGTTCATTTAACTAGATACTTAGGATAGATATAGACTCCCTCCATCCCATATTAAATGTCCAGTTTGACTT
This sequence comes from Artemisia tridentata subsp. tridentata, assembly GCA_021014915.2. Taxonomy (NCBI): domain Eukaryota; kingdom Viridiplantae; phylum Streptophyta; class Magnoliopsida; order Asterales; family Asteraceae; genus Artemisia; species Artemisia tridentata. Next base: position 331,537,556 of record CP139509.1, read on the forward strand.
TTTGAAATATTTTTTTCTCAACTTCGACTTTAAATGTTTTATTTGTATTATCTAATATTTGATGCAAAATATATGAATAGATTGAGTTTTAAATGTATTTAAACTGCGTATAATTTTTATCAAATACTATATAGCACAAACAAAAATATTTAAAGTCAAAGTTGAAAAAGAATGACTTGAAAGGTCAAAATTGGATATTTAATATGAAACGGAGGAAATAGTATTTAGGATAGAGAAATAAAAAAAATACATAGAGTGTGGCGTTGGGATTTTGTCAGGGTCAAGTCACCGTTTGACTATTTGTCCAAAAATCATCATAACTAAGGGGCCGTTTACTTTCAACTTAATGTCCTGTTTGGTAACAAAACTGGCTGGAAACAGGAAACTTTGGTGTTTCTTTTTAACTTATTGCAAAAGAGAATCCTTAATGTGGAAGGGGGCAAAATTTGATACTGTTTCTATTCAGGACGTCTTAATACGATTTTTTTCCCGAACTAGTGTAGGTGGAAAAAATAAATTCGAAAAATTTAGAAAACTTCGAAAAAATTTATAAAAATTCAAAAAAAATTTAAAAATTCGAAAAATTTATGAAAATTCGAAAAAATTTATAAAAATTTTAAAAAAATTCAAAAAATTTTAAAAATACAAAAAATTTATAAAAATTGAAAAAATTTATAAAAATTCAAAAAAATTTATAAAAATTCGAAAAATTGATAAAAAATCAAAAAATTCGAAAATTTTATAAAAAATTTATAAAAATTCAAAAAATTTATAAAAATTGAAAAAATTTATAAAAATTCAAAAAATTTATAAAAATTCAAAAAAATTTATAAAAATTCGAAAAATTGATAAAAAAATCAAAAAATTCGAAAATTCTATAAAAAATTTATAAAAATTCAAAAAATTTGAAAATTTTATAAAAATTTATAAAAATTCAAAAAAACTTATAAAAAATTTGAATTTATTAAATTTTTTTTTCGAATTTTTATATTTTTTTTGAATTTTTAAAAAATTATAAATTTTTACAAATTTTTTGAATTTTTAAAAAATTATAAATTTTTATAAATTTTTTGAATTTTTTAAAAATTTTTATAATTTTTTATAAAATTTTCGAATTTTTTGAATTTTTATAATTTTTTTGAATTTTTAAAAAATTATAAATTTTTACAAATTTTTTGAATTTTAAAAAATTATAAATTTTTATAAATTTTTTGAATTTTTTAAAAATTTTAATAAGTTTTTTCGAATTTTTATAATTTTTTATAAAATTTTCGAATTTTTTGAATTTTTATAAATTTTTTGAATTTTTAAAAATTTTCGAATTTTTTAAAAATTTTTATAAATTTTTTCGAATTTTCATAAATTTTTCGAATTTTTATAAATTTTTTCCACATACACTAGTTCGGGAAAAAACTCGTATTAAGATGGTCAATTAAGCATAAAAAAGAAACAACATATATCCACACAGGACCTAACTAGAAACAGTACACATATATACACACAGGACCTAACTAGAAACAGGAAAAAAAAGAAACAGCACCTAAGTATGGTTTAAAAATTAAAAAAAAAACAAAAAAAACAAAAAAAAACGAGCGGCTATTGTTTTAAAAGAAGAAAAATATGTGTGATTTGTATTTTGTGAGTGTATTGGGTATTAAAAATATGTATTGAGTAATAGTTATGTAGTTAACGTTAAGTACGTATAATCAAGTGCTTTTAATAAAGGAATTATAAGAAGTGTAAGAAAATAATATTGGCACTTTTGTAGTAATTTAGGAGGTGAAAAAATATATTCAAAATAATTGTTGGGAGTGTCGAGTGCATTGTATGTTCATTCAAATTTTGAAAAGAGTTTATTAAATTAATACTCGTAAGTAAATAAAAATGCAAATGCCCTAGCAATTAAATTATGACTTTGAGTATTGGCAATGTACTGTAATGTTGTAGACTAAATTTAGTCTAGAGTCGTAGTGCATAAGTGGGTTATTCCTAGTTTTACGTTTATTTAACTAAAAAAATTATACGTAAATTGTTCTCAGGTAAACTACAAACTAAATAGTTTGGTTTTAGCAAATAATATTGACCTGTAAATTAGCGGGTTGTTATAGTCTACCACCCATAAAAGGAATCTCGTCCGCGAGATTCAGTCAGTGTTGGTCGTTGGGGTGGTGTCAGTGAAGAGGTCTGGATACTTTTGACGGATTTGGTCTTCCCGTTCCCAAGTGAAGTCGGGACCTCGTTGAGAATTCCAGCAAACTTTGACGACAGGAATTCGACTTTGTTTCAACCGTTTGACATGACGGTCCATGATTTCTATCGGTTCTTCCACAAAGTTGAGTTTGTCATCTAGTTGAATTTCTTCCAGCGGAATAACGAGCGATTCGTCAGATAAACATTTCTTGAGATTGGAAACATGGAATGTGTCGTGTACACTGCTGAGCTCTGGAAGAAGTTCTAGTATGTAAGCCACTGGGCCGACTCTAGCCAGAATCTTGATTGGTCCAATGTATCGCGGGTTTAGCTTCCCTCGTTTTCCAAACCGTATCACGTATTTTCATGGCGAAACCTTTAACTGAACCATGTCTCTGACTTGTAATTCCAGAAGTTTACACCTCACATCAACGTAACTCTTTTGTAGATCACGTGCGGCCTGCAACCTGTTGACTTGGAGCGCTGCTCCAAGCCCTGACACGTACTAACGGTCAATGTGGATGGAACGACCAAGGAAGCGTACTAATAGCCAAAAGATGTGGATGTCAATGCAAATGAAAGGAGTGATAGTCACGAGAAATAGATTACAATACAAATGAAAGAACTATCGAATCATAGGAATAGCAAAGGAATTATGTCAAGTATAATATTTTAAGAACAAGGAATGCTAAAAAGGAAAGGTTACAATGAAAAGATCAACAAAAATATTAGATATCCATAACAATGGTAAATAGAAAGAACATTCGTACTGGTATGAGCCAATAATACTTGAAAAGATCAACAGAAAGATTAGATATCCATACGAATAAAGAAGCAAACTACTATCGATTAACGAAAGAATCAGTGAATCACAACAATAGTAAATAGAATTAGATGTCAAAACAAAGAATGCTTGAAAGAAGATTGGATGTACGAATGGAGAATCAAAACGCGATTGATTTATGCAAACGAAAGGGTCAATGAATCATAAAAATAGTAAATGAGTTTAGATGTCAAGAACAAATAATGTTTAAAAGACAGGTTTGACATCCATACGAACAAAGAAACAAACGAATGGATGTGTAAAAGAAAGACCAACAATCCAAATAAACGCAAATGGTGGAACCATAAATAATTACAATAGCAAAGAGGAGGGATAGAGAATATCAACACAAATGATTAAATAACTGAGAGAACCATCATGTCAAAATAATAATCAAGAGGGGTAAATGCTGAAAGACAGAGTGCCAAATGAGGACCAGCAATAAATGAGAAAAGCATTACGTAGCTCGAATGCTAAATAAGACAACAATAAATACGAAAGAAAGCAAGTTTTACGAATGCTGATTGAGGGTAATTGAGAGCAAACAATAAATGAGAAAGACAATAAATGTCACGACTGTGAACAAGTAAAAAGTCAATTAGTATCATGAATGTTGATCGAGAAGGATAGAATATTCGTACTCAGCCTCTCGGGCTTTACTCTGGTCTAACAAGATTGTAGGTTGGTCGTTAAGGATTGTTTCTGCTGGTGCATGATGTTTCTTATGAGGCGCATGCGTGTCACCGGTAATAGGATAGAGTGGTGAATGGATTTTACTGGTGATAAACTCTAGTCGGGTAGGAGGAGTAAGCCTATTAGTGGCTCTCCTCTTTGTCTTTCGAGAGGTATTATTCAGGTAATTGATCTTCTGGTTTGGTTTCGATTTCCATAGTCCAGACCTCGGATGGCTTCGTCTCACTATCAGGCATTAGTAAGTAGATCGGTGATGTGGGTGTCAGAGCGGTGACTGAAAAGTTCTTTCATCTTGTCCTCGAAATCAGAAATTAGTATTACGTATGGGTAAACATTGCAGTCGAGTTCCGTCGTTACATTCCTGGCGACGTGATCCTTCAAAACTGCAAGAAGTGAGGAAGAATGAGAAGCTATAAAGCCGTATCCCGAAAGTAGGTGTTCCAAAAGTATAGTGTTACAAAAGCATGGGAAGAGTGTTCAAACTACTCTTCAGAAATGGTTAGTAAGGTAATCAGGGAAATTGGCAGAGTATAACGGGTTTTAATGTCACGTAAAACGATGTCACATATGATTGTGAAATTTTTAGAGACCATTTGTATTAATCACGATATGTCGGAAAGTTTAGAGGAACTTCAAAAAGTACGAGTGTGTATGTCAGCTCAGTTACACTAGTAATATGTCTCTAGCTTTTAAAAGTTGTTTTGAAAGACCAAGATGAGTGTCCCAACTCGAAGTCAAATGTGAGATTACGTAGGGGAAAAGGCGTAACGTTGTGACAGGTACGGTATGTATGTATAAGTACACAGAAAATACTTATAGTAGATAGTGTAAGTCAAATCAGTATAAGTCACCAATTAGTAAGGTGTAACGCATAGTTATGATAAGCAAACAGTAGTAAGGCAGCAAGCTTGGCAGGCGAGCATGTGGCGGTCATAGAATTTTGTCTTTCCAAAAGTGGTTATAGTATAGGTTTTAAAAATATACATAGTTCTCTATAACCAAGGCTCTGATACCAATCTGTAACACCCCCAAAAATGGGTCGCAGCGGAAGATGATGTCGCTGGGGTGCTACTAAATTGGATCACAACACATAGTAAAGAGAACGGATTTACCTTATCCATTTAGAAAAATAGTTACATTATCATAGTAAATAAGTTACAACATTTAATTTGATGCGGAAATAAGGCCCATATAAGTAAATAAGTGGTCCCAAATATATCAGGGTAGTCTATGACCGTGCCAATGTCAAGCGCCTCCAACAATAGATTGTGCTGTAGTAAAGATCAACACCTGAGAATACATGCTAAAAGGGCCAGCATAAAGCTGGTGAGTTCATAGGTTTAAGTAAACAACAAGTTATGTATGGACCACAAGATTTCAACGACAATGTATTCCAAATATGTTCATGAAAAGTATTACTGTTGCACTAAGCTCATGAAACCGAAGCCTTAACAGTTAGTTCATGTTATCACCCCAAACAGGTGCTTTGCCAAACACCTGTACGACATCAAATGAAATGCGTCCGTTTGACAAGTTGGAGCGACCAACCCGGACGGGGGAGTTTACCCTCAATAGATCTATTCACAACATTCGCGCTTACAAAGTAATTAACGGTTCATGATTGTGGGGAATTTATAGCAAACAACAACAACTTAGGCAAGCAATAAATGTTTAATGCACTTGTGTCCATATGTAAAAACAAGCAATGTATTCCCACCCCAAGTATTTCAAATCGAATAGTAAAACAAATAAAAGTGGGGCTATGAAACTCACCGCAAGCAAAGTAATACAATACGGGATAGTGTGCACGAAAATCGAGGCGCGATACTCTAACCGCAACATAAATTAATAATATGTTTTAGGTCGTGCAATAATGTCGGATGTTATATCACCCGTACATGTTTGTATATAGGTTTCGTTGTGAAAATATAGTTACGTCAATATTTTCTACCAATAGTAAAAAAAAAATAATAATAATAAAAAAAATAAAATAAAAAATTAAGTGATTTAACAAGTATATCTCGTAGTTTAGTCATCGTATTTTCGTTAATAAAAGTTTTTGCCTCGACTAATATATACGTACAAAATGCTACAACTTTTATTTAGTCCGTTTCGGCTAATTCCGTCGTTAAGGCCCTTAAAAACGTCCCCGAACATTTCTGACAGCTTTTTAACAAAAGCTGTGAATAGTAAAAAATATATATTTTTAGCATAACTTTGGTTGATCATAAGTTCTTCATTTTTGAGAGTTACGACTCCCGGGAAAGCTCGTTTGTTAGTTAATAACATGATTTACATAAAGTATTTTATATGTTTTTACCGTCTCGGTCTAGAAACGGGTCAAAAAAGTAGATAAAAATCCCGATAGCATGTATACTACTAAAAGCTGTCAAAAATTGTATTTTTCGTCCAAAACTTTCCCGAGCCATAACTTCTTCGTTATAGTTCCGTCTTCAAAGTTCTACATATCCCCGCGATTCAATAGTGATTTAACAACATAATTAACGTAGTGAAAATTTCAGTTATCACAACAATAAATATTTATCATGACTAGTTAACCAAACATACTCACTAGTTTATTTGTAAAGTTTTAATTTCTACAGTCTCATCAATATTAGCAACTAACTTAAGTGTTTATTATCAAAAGTAAGCTTAGGACATAGTAATTAGTTGTGAACTTCTTATTGTTATAAAAATGTTACAAACAAGTACATGGTGATAATAATGTGTATGCAAATATGGGACTTAGCATTAGTAATGAAATCAACACATGAGTAAAGTGTGTAAAATTGATAAAAGTGATTTATTACTTACTAATAATTAAGAAGTGTATGTAAAGATGGTGAACACCAATGTATCCAATCAAAGACTCCTAAACCCTTAGCAACTTAACTATTAACCCAAATGAGCTCAAATAAACTCTTGAACTAACAAAATCAGTGTTGTATGTTTTCTTTTACTTGTAGTAACTTAGTTAGTATCTAGCTCCTTTTAGAGCACTCCCAACGGTTTGGGTTAAAGCTGCGTTAAGGATTTCAAGGGGTGCGTTAAACTCGCGTTTAGGTGCGTTAGTTGTTGGGACTTTGCTGCGTTAACGTAGCGTTAAGGGATCGAGTTAAACCCTTAACGCTGCGTTAAGGGTTTGTTTCGTAAAAAAAAAAAAAAAAAAATTATCACAACCGCCCCCTCAAACGGTCCTTTCCTAGCCGTTATTTTCAAAAAAAAAATTACATATTCGGCCCTTGTGTTTATTAACCGTTTAACAACGGCTAGTTGTAAAAAAAAAAAAAAAAAAAAAAAAAATAAAAAAAAAAAAAAAAAAGAAATCAAAACCATTTTCACTCTCCTATAAATACCCATTTAACACCACATTTTTTTTCACACTTCCACAAATCAATATACTTCATCATATACTTTCATCTTCAACCTTCCAAAAAAAAAAAAAAAAAAAAAAACCTTTTTTCATTCACAATGGATCCGAATCAAAGTCACGAACAATTTAGCAACTTTTCAGATGAAGATGACGAAAGTGACATTTAGTTTATGGCAGCCGTGTACGAAGACCTTGTGCAGATGGAAAAACAAGCAACTCAAACTCCGATATCACGTGGTCATATCTTTCGTGAACGTGAGCTTGCTGATCAACGTTTGCGTGCCGACTATTTCGATCCAAAGTGTAAGTATCCACCACGGTATTTTCGAAGAAGATTTCGTATGAGCCGGAAACTATTTCTAAAAATATTCGAAGGTATTCAATCTTATACCTCCGATTTTCTTCCTGATCATTTTAAGTTTTTTGCTCAATCAAAAGATTGTACGGGTCGAATGAGTATAAGTGCTCTTTTGAAGTGTACATCTGCCATACGCCAATTGGCGTACGGCACGTCACCCGATGCGTTTGATGAATATTTGCAAATGGGTGCGAGTACTTCATCTGATTGTCTTGATAATTTTACCAAGTGTGTAATTGATTTGTTTATGCCGGAATATTTAAGAAAACCAACATGGATCAACATTCAAAGTATTTATGAAAGACATGAGTCGCACCATGGTTTTCCGGGAATGCTTGGTAGCATTGATTGCATGCATTGGGAGTGAAAAAATTGTCCGGTTGCTTGGCAAGGGCAATTTGGTAGGGGTGATAAAAAATACCCAACTATAATGCTTGAAGCAGTTGCTTCACAAGATTTATGGATTTGGCATGCATTTTTTGGGATGGCGGGGGCGAATAACGATATTAATGTTTTGGATAACTCACCGTTATTCGACGACATTCTTAATGACGTCGCCCTTCCAGCACCTTATATGGTAAATGGAATGAGGTATGAAAAGGGCTATTACTTAGCTGACGGAATTTACCTACAGTGGGCTACGTTTGGCAAATTCTTCTCGGCAACAACTGACGAGAAACATGCTTACTTTAAAAGGAAACAAGAAAGTGCACGAAAGGATGTCGAACGTGCTTTTGGTGTGCTTCAAGGACATTGGGATATACTACAACAACCGGCACGTCAAATGGAACTTGTAAAGATACGTAGAATCATGTATTGTTGCATTATTTTGCATAATATGATTTTGAAAGATCAAAAGTTTGCACTACGTGATTTTAACGATATGTGGGTGGATCCGTCAGCACGTTTGAGGAAAGACAGGTGGGTCGACAGATGCGATGGCCAACGTCGAAGGGCAAAAGAAACACGCGACAGAGAAACGCATACTCAACTCCAACGAGACCTTATGAAGCATGTTTGGCAGAACCACCTTCAACATCAACTTTAACAAGAAGAATATTCCGAAGACGATGAATAATTATTTATTTCGTTATCATTTTAAGTTTTTTTAATTTCGTTGTAATTTTTTTTTATTAAGTATGTAATGTTATGTTTTTTAATGAATGTTATGTTTTTAAAAAATGAAGTATTAATAAGTTAGGGGTTGAAAATATTTGATATAAAAGTGAGTTAAGGTGTGTTAAAGCTGAGTTATTGTTGGGTGTGTTAAAGCTGAGTTAAAGGTGAGTGTGTTAAAGCTGACGTGGCAGTGTGTTAAAGTTTAAAGCTGAGTTATTGTTGGGAGTGCCTTATAGTGAAATCTAAGTAAGGTGTATATATTATAATAAACTACTAGATAAGCTAGGTTCATAAAAAATAAAAATAGTGGGTGTCCTAATGTGTTTTGTAGCCGACCAAAAAGAAGGTCAAAAAGAAATGTTTCATCTTTTGATTTGTTATACAAGATGTAATGTTCAAGTTTTAGTTTAACGAGCATGGCTGCGGGCCGCCGTGTTGCGGCGGGGCGGCGATCCAGAAGCAAATTTCCGCGTTTGCTTGTTTCATAAATGAAACGTTTGGCGGTAAATTTCATTCCACAACTACTTCTTGATTTCTTGCTAAATTTTGAGTGTATGAGTGTAAGTACATTATCAAAATTTAGCATAAAGTGTTTTTAAATCATTTATATTATCTTATAAGTTATATATTATTTGCTCAAGTATGTGTCTATTTTTTTAATTGTTTTACATATTTTTTTACTTATTAAATTTTCAAGGTTGGGTTAAATTTTGAGTATATAGTCTATAATCTTTAATTTCCTTTAAGGTTCCGTAGTATATAAAAAATTTCCTTTAAGGTTCCGTAGTATATAAAAGAACTGTTGACAGAACCGTTTAATCAAAATTGCACAATTTTATAATTGCATATAAAGTTACAAACGATATTTGTAAACCTGCCACATCATGAAGAAAAATTGCACATTTGAGTTAGTATTTGTTACCTCACATTATATTAAAGTTATATTAATCAGTTTAACCTTGCATACATATATATACCGGTACATGCATTATGCCAAGTACTTTCATTGCTACACTTATCTACTTCGTCCACATTGCTAATTCTATTAGAATTATAAAAAAAGCGTGATATAATCAGCAGACAATTTTTTTAAATCTTCTTTTGAAACTCATTGGCCTATCTTCATGTTATATATATAGATTAGAAAAAGAAAAGCTTTGAATTTGCAATGCAGTATCCGGTCCAGCCCCAATCTGTAGTATATAAACTTGTCTTGCATCGACGAAGATCCGATGCACCAAAGAAGCACACTATGACCAGATTTTATGCATCTGATATACACCCTTTTCTCTTTTACTATGTCTGACTAATCTGGCTGCATACAATATAAAAAAAGGCAGGTGACTTGCTATTCGTGAAGATTACAAAACTAAAACTCAAAATACAATCATGGTAGTGATTAGAGGCTGATTTTGGTTAAAGTTACCTATGTTCACATGGACAACATCATCAACGTTGATATAAATTTTTGCAGCCTACATAGTAATAGCAGCTGCAAAATATGTTTTTGTCTTTGTAGATAATTCCAAGTATCCGTCAAGATGGTCCTGCTCATATGAATGTCAACAATGATACACTTTCGATGAATAAGCAGCAGTCATCAATAAGTAAGGCCCAGAGAGCACACTTACATTCATTGCTGAAAAATCTTGGGCTCTTTACAGTTTCTTGCAAAAAACCTCTCTATAATGCAAGGAATTTTATAAAACGTCAGAAAATTATACAACACATGAGTACAAAAACATGAAATAGGGTAAGATTGTAAATCTTTATTATGGAATACAATCATTTAAGTCTGTAAATTCTACACGATACTTATCTTCTGTTTATTGGCGTACATGACAGCACAAACCTGAGGGGCAGGAAATTATCGATAAACTATCCGTATGAATACATTAAGTATGAAAATATTAACAAACTAGGAATGTTGAATGCAGATACCTTGTAAATACGGTAATAGTTGAGGTCCACATTTGCATGTCCAGCACTGATATTTGATCTGTTTTTGATATACGCAGTGATTTTCATGTTGAAGCATCGCATAAAAAAAATTTGAATAATACTTATCTTTTGTTTGGAGCGAGCGAAATATACTGAGGTAGCTGAGCTTGAAAACTTGGACAGCACAAAAATATTGACAAAGTATCAATGATGGATGCACACACCATGCAAAATTGGCAGTACCTGTGCTCGGTGTCGGTGCATCCATCCTTGATATTATGTCTATTTTTGATATTTAAGTTGTCTCCATAGTATGCAGTGAAAATCTAGTGTAACGGGATTACGGATCATGAACCTGGAAAAAAAAATTACACATTGACACGCAAACCGATAATTGTAGAAAATAGAGTATCATTAAGCAGAAAAAGAACAACTTGACAGCTGAAATTACCATGTGTTTATCATCACCTTTTGGCGTCACCTTTTGCAGCCAACATTGGACTCAGCAGGCGTTCCTCATGTCATATACGCACACTTTGGTACTTTGAGCCACGACACATTTACCCTAGGGTAAGTGACTGAGCAAAAATCGATCTACCCTAGATAAGCAATCTGGTTATACATACACTTTAGTACTCAGCAGGTAGATCTACCTGCACACGTATGACCATTCGAATATGAAATTGATCAGAGTGAGTATAAAGTTCAGTTTTGTAATCGTCTGCTAAGGTGTTTGTTTACCTTGGAAAGAGGGAGCGGAGCTGTAATTCGTATGCTATGACAGACACAGAACATAGACTAAAATTTTCTTTTATCGTACGCTTTAAGACGTGTTAATAATCATAGGTGGAAAATCTGACCTCCCTCTCGAATCCCTTTTGTTATTTAAATAGTCTTTAAACAATTGTCTGCACCAGACATATAGTAGACAATTCAAATACCAAAAGGAATTCGAGGGGAAGGTCAGAGCAACCATCTTGGCTGAAGATGTGATCTTAGAGCTCGCCTACACTAAGTATACCATCAGTGGGACTTTTCACTTCTTATTACTCTTTTCGTTCACTTTTTCTAACATTTCTAGGACCAACTAATTCATTCGGGCGAGACATCTTACGAGGTCATGATGGGTACTTTGAGCCTCCGCTCGAAATCCCGTTGCCATGTCGATGAAATGCGTGCAAAAGCTTGTAGCAAACCCATTGCAATTACAATGACGTAGGAATGGGCTTTTGAGGGGAAGCTCAAAGTACGAAGGTGTGCCCAATTAAAATTTGTTGATTCTATAAAAATATGTGAGTATTAGAATTCGTGTTGATTGAGATAATGAAAGAGTGTGGTCTGTCATGAAGAATACACACTATATCATTATCACAATTAACACGCCTCAATTGTAACACCCCAAACCCGACAAGGGTAAAGATATCACAAAAATGGTTTCATATCAGATCAAAACAAAGCATACATTTACAGTAATACAAGAATCTCAAAGGTTACAAATGAAATACTGAAATTACAAGGTTACAAATGCGAATACAAATTCTAAAAAAAATATAATATCTTCTAATCAACTCTAATCCAGAATAACTATCAAGTCTTCTAAGTCCAAGGTACTCTCCACTCATTCCCAGCTCCCTACTAAACCTGCCGCAGGAAAAGAAATGCGGCTGAGCTTAAAAAGCCCAATGAACAGATATATATAAACGAAAACGAAAGCAAAAGAAAACGAACCTATATGGTATAGTGCAATGGAATAACATAAGGTATAGACAAAGGTACAAAATAAGAAAAGGAAAAGGGAAGGTCAGAAACCCACCACGAGCCCGAACACAAATCAAATATAGTAACTAAATCTTCATAATCATATAGAGGGAAGACCTCTCAGATAATCAGATAATATGAGGGGTGTCCTCATTCTTCAAATGGAGTAGCTAGCTCCCGAACTTGTGAAAGACGCGGATTGCACCCAACATCAGTCACCGAACAATATATAATATCAAATCATGTTAAGTCCACGAACACGGACACGAACCTAGGATGCATCCATACGCCCCCCGAACAATAATATAGGCCATAATAAATATAATGTGCATGCAACGAACAATATGGGGACGGTGTGTAACATCACTCGAACACACTGGAGTCATGCCATTGGTGCATCAATGACACGGCCATGTTACCTTCATGGCTAGGAAACGAACTTGGCTCGGGTATCAAACTAAAGGGTCAAAGGTCAACGGTCCAAATCATAGCAAAGGTTCAAATAGTCAAAGTCCAAATATCAAAGGTTCATGGTAACGGTCATATCCAATATCAAAGTCAAATGCATCCAAACGAACTGATCAAAGGTTCATCATCAACTGGTTCATTTTAAGAAATCTTTATCAAATGGTTTTCATTAAAATGATCTTTAATAACTGTTTTTACAAAAGTAATCTTTAAAAGTAGTTTTCATAAAAGTTTAGTAAAATTCCAAATAAAAGTGGTATCGCATATTTCATAAACATCATTTTAAAATAAGTTTTCCTCAAAACATTTCCATGATATAATCGAAAAGGTTTTCACATCTAGTTACCAAAATCAAATGAACCCTCGAACGTGATTCGAATACTAATATCACAAGGTAACGAACGAATATCAAATGGATCATTATAGAGGCTCAAAGCAAAAAGGGTCATATCGAACATCAAAGTCAAAATGAATCAAACAAACGAACCAAAGTGTAGGGAACATAGCAATGGCTTAGGGAATCTTAAAACGAATCAAGATCAATGAGTCATGAGAAGGAAGACACCCTTACTGAAAAAGGGTAGAATATCTGTACCTTATACCGCAAGTGCAAACATATCTAAAGATCGGAAACAACTCCATCTCCAGCGAATCTACAGCATACATGGTCGTCTTAATATTAATATCATCTTCAAATCAGATTTCTCATTTTAGTCGGCTTTCCACTTTTAGCAGGTTTCCTCAATTAGTAAGCTTTCATATTTAGAAATATTCACGGTTTATCATTTAATAAGTTTAAGTATTAAAAGTGTCAATAATAATAGTTTAGGGTTCACAATGATATTTTCATAAATTTAAGGTTATTATGGTAGGTTTATAAGTTTTAGGGTTCATTATACACACATGACAATTTTAAGGATCATTATGCCATTATTATAAGATTAGAGTACAAAATGTAATTTATAATAAGTTATATGACTTCACAAGTTTAACACATTAGTTTATAAAATGACAAATTCAACCCTTAAGTTCACATAATCCCTTTTTATTAATCCTTTAACTTTACTCAGCATATATATATATGTACAGACCCTAACTTGTCGAACTTATGAACCCCATTAGGACTCTGAAATAAAATCCCCAAAAATTTACCCAGGCACTTTAATGTCTTGTTAACCTATTGTAATTTTTCCAGAATTATTTAACTAATATAACTATGGCTCAAAATTCCAACAAGTAAACTTGTCCAGATTTCGGATCAGATTATACATACGAAAAGTTTGTGCATTACTTACCCCATCAAAACAATTTAGAAAAATCTACAAAAATTCCAGTAATTACCTATCATATCAAGTATTAATCCTGCAAGTTTTTAGCTTCTAACTCTACATGGTTTGAGAATAAAAAATTATAAACAAGGACGGATTTTCCAGATACCCGACAGCAGTTTTGACCTTCGAACTTGTAAAATCAAAAAGTATACATTCCCGACCTCTAAAAATTACAAGGTTAATTTTCTCAGAAACCTCTTTCATTGAATTTAATTTTAGACCCAAGAAACACCAAAAAACACGTTACCAACATCAAGATATGCTCAGTCCAATTCGACCTAAAATTTCTATCAGCAACTGGTTCATGATTTTATGTGACCCGTTCTAGGTTTTTCATTCCCGCGACTCATATATTGACACAAGATGATTATGAACGATTTTAGAACAGTCCTAGGTCGACACAAAGATGGTCTTAACATGTTCACAAAATCATCAAACCATACCAAAGCCTTAGTCGATCCAAATTAGGTTTAACTTATCATTATTTTATGTAGTATGCAATAATTTTTATAGCTTGTTCTTATTATCTTATGATGATCATATGTCGACATATCAAACAAGAAAATGAGCATGATTTAAACAAGAAGAGATATAGAACAAGAGATATACGATACCCTCGTAGCGTGATCAAAGAGGGAGACAAAAGATGGATCGACACACCCAGAAACTGCAGCCGAATACATCTGATAAAACCTCACTTCGTGCAGCCCTATACACCCTCGATCGAAGCACACTTGTACCCGGAATATCACATGTCTAACCACCACTTTGAAGCCACAAAAACCACCCTTATGCTGCTGTGATTTATCGACAGAAAAGAGAAGAAGAGAGGAGGCAGCCGAGACTTTTGATAATAGGTTTTTAGGGTTTTGTTGAATGAAAAGGTTCGGTATTATTGGGGATGGGAAAGGCCGGTTTATGGAGAGGGTTTATGGGCCAAAGCTTGCAAGAATTTTTGGCCCAAGCTTAGTGCAAGTCGCGTGTTTTGATTAGGGCCCAAAGTCACAAGGAAAACATGTGAAAAAATTATAATAGTAGCTTCCGAATATTAAAGTTAGGTATTGGTTAGTTAAGTTGTAGTTAAATGCTTTAGTAATCTCATTTGTCTTTTAGGGATTTAATAACTTAGGTACATTTGATTTTATAATGTTCTTGTAGATTTAAGATTATAGGGGCAATTTAGGAACTTCAATTGTTTTAGATTTTAGGGTTTTACAAATAACACGCCTCAATTATTAAAGCCCATCTATCAAATGATGCATGTGGATTCTATTACTTAATTTGACCAAGTTTCCTAAAAGCGCTCTTCTTCACAGACAAATGGTTTTAGCGAACTTGGCCACTTTAAGCAATGGAACCTAGGTTTGTCGTTAAATAGATGCGTTCTAATAATTGAGGGTTTCAAGATGAAGTTTAATGTAGCAATGTGTGTATAGCTACATTACTTTTGGTTGATAAAAAAGAGTGGAACTGAAAAAGAAACATAGTTAACGGCCTGCATCAGGCGAATTGCTAGATTGTTGAAAGAACAAAATGAACTATATGGGACCTCAGAATGAGCAGCTATTTTGAGGTTCCAGATTCATCTATTATGTTAAATTATTAATCAATTAAGTAATCTTGCCGTCTAATATACACCTTGTTACTTTCAGATTTCTTTCAAACAGTTTTATAGAATCGACAACTATAAACTTACGGTTACAATCTTTGATCAGCAAATTCATTAAAATAAATCTGAATACATACCTAAGTATGCGACTTCTGTTGTTACCTTTTTTGTAGTGCCTGCAGGATGATCCGACAAATAGAACTTTCTGGGTAGGGATGCACATGCATAAACAGTAATAGTTTAGCTTGGTTTATGCACATGTTCAATCTGTTAATCAGCGTAACTAAATCTAATTTACGATAATGTATTGGAATAGGTAAGTGCACAAACCCGAGTAGTAGAAAAATATCGGATGTACAGACCATGCGAAGACAGTAAGAGTTTAGGTTGGCGTGCGTGTATAATCTGTTAGCATGGAAAAAAAATATAAGTAGATTGATAGAATGTAATCATTTAAGCATGCAGTTTTTAGCAATACTTATCTTTTCTTTGTTACGTAAGTGGTATCCAAAAGGTGGTGGGTGCGGCCGTCTGATTACCGTTGTAACTCATGGGTTTCAGTAATTCTACCTGTACCAGAAGGTCGTT